>JAJLTP010000125.1:0-11407 GCA_030568275.1 Lipomyces orientalis | reverse complement strand
AATTACGTATGTCATATGAACTGATCCTACACAAGAGAAGACTAGTCTGAGGGATATTACCCATATTGAGTAGACTATCTTCACATGAGACGCGTAAGAATTACCTCATGTGAAGAATCACTTCTTAAGGATTAGAGGCAATTCAGACTATCGCACAGAGTTCTTGTGCATATATATAGAGGTCGTAATTACCTTGGATACGTGATTAGTTTTATTGAACTAAGTCTACGGAGATCCAGCAACCCTTTCACTAAAAGTTCTAATCGAACTTATTTCCACTGTGCTATATAAATTCATATCGCAAATTTCAACACATATGTGGCACGGACTCGCTTCCGAACAGGCGACGCGTTTCCATCACCTACTTGATGCTGGCGCATACGACTGTCGTCAGCTGCTGACACCTTGGGGTCTCAAGTATTGCAGCAATTGCAAGCGATTGTGGTGTCGGGATAAGAACGCTACTCACAACTTTTTGTCCCGAATGGTGTTTTTGCTCGCCCAACCGAAAGGTGCTATTGTTGCTCGCCCGACTGAATGGGTGCTGTTGCTGATGCTGTCGCAGAATCGCGTCAAGATGGTCCCGGCTACCTGTGTCGTCAGGTCAGACAAGAACAGGACGATGCCCTGCACCCAAGTCGAAACGAGTTGCAAAACGCAAACGAGATGAAGTACTGGACAACGATTGCGTGTGAACGCGCACATGAATGAATTTTACGCCAGTGCAAGACAAATTGATATGGTTCCGTTGAGAAAATGCGAAACTGTGCTAATTCTTGAGCTTAAATTTTATTAGGATTTTATCGCATCCCCACGCGGGTTCGCATGAATTGAAGTAAATAAGTTTTACTGTAAAAGGATTTCGTTCAAATGCATGAAAATCTTACTTGCGGGCAGCTTCAGTCTGTTGGGGTCTCTTTCGGGTACTATACAGAGCACTATGAGGCCGGTATTGACCTCAAGGCATGTAATTGATGTGTCATAAGATTGCTACCTGATCATAGAAATACAGATATCTTACAATATGCTGCTGTCGTCTACTGTTTGCAAACACACATTCGTCAGGTCATAATTCCGAACTGAATCCTACTGACACGCTAGCTTTCTTATTTCGGACCGATCCATATCGAAACTCGGTAAAGTAGAACATCTGTCGAAGATATCTCGTCAATCGCGTACTTGAAGGCGACAGTGAAATGGTATATCGTAGTTACCGTTGTAAGGAGAGCTATTGAAAATAGTTAGTACGGTGAAGTGTGTGGTTGACTTTAGGTGCCGTGAGTACTATAATGACACTACAGCGAGCGTATTTGCCTTACACCGTTTCACGTCCAAATGACGCATGTCGTTTCCCAAGAAGTTATTGCCCGTCAGCCGCAGCATGAGTAAAATCAAATTTTTCAGCCTCCATAGAGTCCCTAGACAACCGGCCCAAAATTTTAATCTGGTAAAATCGATGTTTTGGTGCTGACGTCACAATGCCCGGTCGCCGAGCGAGTTCCGCACAAAAATCGGGATTTGAAACAGAGTTTTGGGAGCCGTGCGGCCGCGATGTTCTCAGTATCGTCGCTGCAAGACAAAAAATCGCGTTTTGTGTATGATCCAAGTTCGCCGACACAACCCACCACAGACTGGGGCCAGCCAACGTACAGCGAGCGACATCTTCCAGCCTGCTCACTCATCCAGATTGGCCCTTGCTGTCGTCCACGCATTTAACTGGCGGGTTTTGCGGTGCTCTGTCACCGTATCTCTTCCGTTACGTGTACTATCTCTGTAACAGCACTTCCCGTAGCTCAATGGCCAATCGCGACGTCATCCGCAGGTACAATCGCTCGCTATTGAGTGTGCTCCAAGCTCTGCTTATGAAGAGACATGCTAATGGACTGTTTTTAGAAAGCTGGTGATTGTCGGCGATGGTGCTTGCGGGAAGACATCACTTCTGAGCGTCTTTACCCTTGGGGAATTCCCAAAAGTAAGTGTTTGTCTCTTGCAGCCAAGTGCATGTGGACGAGTGTTGCCGGCAGCTGATTCTTCCATGGCGCTGTTGCGAGCAGATGGTTTGGAAATCACAATTTCCGAGTAATATTAACGTTTGGATAGGAACATGTACGCGACCTATCATGATTTTTACCGTTTCAGTGTGAAAATTCTAAGTAATAATAGCTACCGACCGTGTTTGAAACATACGTGACTGACTGTCGAGTGAGTTGATCTGGGTTTACCACTTCGATGAGCAACTATTTCTGACACCTATTCAGGTTGACGGGAAATCGGTTCAGCTTGCGTTATGGGATACAGCGTACGTTAAATGAACTCGTTTGCTTGCTGGGCGATCTGGCAGTTTGCGTGGAAACCTAGCTAATAGAATTTTAGTGGTCAAGAAGAATATGAGGTCGGATTTGCACAATTTTCGAATTTAAATAATCTATCAAAAGCCAGGCACTAACTTTTGCAGCGTTTACGCCCGCTGTCATATTCCAAGGCACATGTCATTTTAGTTGGTTTCGCTGTTGACACTCCTGACTCACTGGACAATGTCTCGTCAAAGGTATGTTGCTAGTACTACTGTGGTTCGCGTTCAGGAATCTGACTGCAATGATAGTGGATAACGGAAATAAACGAGCTGTGTCCAAATATTCCCATTATTCTCGTTGGTCTTAAGAAGGATCTACGACAAGATTCTGTTGTCATGGAAGAGTCACGGCGGCGAGGTCAGAGGTTTGTTGCTTCGGCCGAAGCAGAACTAGTAGCAAGACAAGTTGGCGCTCGGAAATATTTAGAATGCTCGGCGCTCACTGGTGAAGGGGTTGATAATGTGTTTGAGGCTGCAACACGAGCGAGTCTGCTCGTTGGCCAGAGACAACAGTCTACCTGCTGCGTGATACTGTAGTCGATGCAACAAATTTAAGTTTTCTTTGTAATGGGTTGGCGTCTTCATGTTATAGATTGTGCTTTTTTCCGCTACATCACGTTGATACACATCGCTACTACGGCTAGTTCATTTAGCTTTTCAAGTTTTTTTCTGGCAATCAAAAGTGGTAAGGTCGGACATGGCTTGCTTTATAACTCTGCTAATAACTTTTCAGCTTTTACAATGGTTGATGCCATTGTCAGTTTCGCTAGCATTTTGTCCTGTGTTCTATTTATTATTCGGATTAATTCGTCATTTGGATTAGGACAGGTTGGAGCTCATGTATGCCTACTCACTTGCGTGGAGTGACTGGTATTCTGGACTTCTTAGAGGATTTTAGAAACAACAACATTTCAATCCTCACCTCCTTCTCTGGAATGCGATAGGCTCAACATCTTCCCACCATCATTGTCGTTCCTTCCAGTCAATAGCGTTATCCTCCTTTGCCATTCCTTATTCAAAACGCCAGGTATAATCTATCTGCGCCAGTCATTCATTCAATTTTCGGAGTTAGTTCGCGTGCCCCAATCTGTTGGGTCACCTGCTTTGCTTACAAGTCGCTCTTTATATGCATAAACGGATTTGCTTTGCTCGAATAAGGTACGTGTGGTACGATTGATCTGTGCTGATTTAGCTGACGTAGGTAATAGGGCTATGTTTCTCTATTATTGTCCACTTTATAATACGTTGGCGTGAGATAATGTTGCTCTGCATTTTTGGTTCCTTATATTGTTGGATTATATTGGTTATTTTGTTGCATTGATTAATGCTATGCTTGGTAATAATTACGGTGTTTGGGTTCAGTCATTCCTTGCTCCTAGGAGGGTACGCATTTGTCGCTCATTTTCAACAGTATGCTTAATTTTGCTCAGCCATTTTGGTCTAGATATTTGTTTTGTCTCGCGCATGGTTTTCATGATCTACGGTCCTTACGATTTGCAGTGTTCAATGTTTTTTTATTCCTTTTTTATATGATGGTGAGAAAATGTTGATTCGGAAGCCTTGGATTTGTGTGGTTTATAATTTCCTGTTTGTGCAGTTTGTTAATTTCAGTTTTCCAGTGCATGTGGTCGAAGCCTGATATATGAAAGATATTAAATGTGAATTGAAGTCGTTGACACTGTATTTGACTGTCTCGTTGCATTGCTATCACTACTACGGGAAGCAAAACATGACTAGTCTACCACAAAGCACCTAGAACATAAAAAGGAATTTTGGATTAGTACCAGCATCAACTTGCTCTTGTCGGCTCAGTGTAGGCCGAGTCAGAATGCCGAATGTAAAACAGGATTTTAAATTGAGTTCATGTGGGTCCTTGTAGGGGAAGCTAAACGATTTCTGATCCGGCTCTCAACGCGGCGTTCTAATTATCCAACCATCTGCAAACGGGACGGGGTCACGATTCGGGCGGGGCGTGGACGAGACAGAATACGAAATCCATTTTCATGTCGCAGTAGGTAGCACCAACGGCAGCTAGGGCGGTCCGGTTTTCAAGCAATATAAAATACACTAATAAGCCATACAGATCGAACAACAACAAAAATAGGCCATAAAAGCAAGCACAATAACCAGAAATATCTGTTCGTGAAAAGCGACTGTAGCTTAACGATTGCGGGCGAACTAAAAAGACATAACTAACAAAACTGAAGAGAAAGACAGAAAATATCAAAACTCTACACGACTACTGGCAACAACAATAACAATCCGAGATGTCGTCACATCTACCAGGAATCGTTATTAGCTGCGGACGGGGCCGGAAAGTCGCCGTCAGCAGACGCAACTTCAGCACGATCCCACTCTCCGGTAGCAGTCGTGTCTGCAGGTGGGGGTAAAGGGGCACGGTCATCATCGCGGGTATCGCGGTCACGGTCACGGTCGCCACCGCGGCGGTCGCCGCGATCTCTATCTCTGCGGTCGTACCTGTCGCCACGGTCACGTCTATCCCGATCTCTGCGGGGAGAGCGAGATCGGTCACGACGTCTGTAGCCGTCATCGTCGCCGCCATATCTGCCACCGTAGGATCTACGGGGAGGTGAGCTACGACGATAAGGCGAACGAGATCTTTCGCGGGGAGGGTCCGAAATCTAATCTTGTGAGTAACTCGCACCACTCGTCACTTGTCATCAAAGCTGACCTCGTCCTTAAGGGTAACGGGGACTCCCTTGACCTCTTCTCCACTAAGTTTGCTCATGGCAATCTCGAGATCATCTTCACGTTCAAACTCCATGACACTAAATAGGCGGTCAGCAACAACTCAATATTCCGACAGACGATGCTGCTTACCCAGTGCCGTCGCGATCACGCGAGACATCGGCGAAAAGAACCTCAACATTAGCCCGACGAGCGAAATCCTTAAGATCCTATTATAAAGAAAAGAAAATTTAATTAATTCAAAAGTCCGGAGGGCCTCAGAGGAAAGGCAGATAAACACATAAGCGCCGTAGAGTTCCGGAAAAGTCGTCTTGGTCTTCTTGAGCGACAAGAATGAAAGAAACGAAGGCAAAGCCGATCGCAGGAAATGACAAAACAGGGGTCCATATAAACGGAGAATAGTTTCCACAAAGTGGGAGTTGCAAGCCATGAACGCATTCAAGAAAAAACGATCCAAAAAAGTATTAGGAACCTTGGATGGAAAGCCTGTGTCTCGGCCCAAATGGAGCGAATCACAACGGACAATGAAGGACAAGGGCCACAATAAACAAGACGGCGAAGAGACGGAGCTCCAAATAGTAGCAGGAATATCCACAACAAAGAACGCAAAAGAAAGACCTGGCTGCTCCGAAAATTCGAAAAGGACGCAACAATTTCCTTAAACGCTAAGCGAACTAATACAATGATAACTCACCTGCCAGCTGCAGTCCGAAGGAAGGCCGGACACGCGAATGCGAAATGCGCTACGACGAGGACGACGGTCACGACCAAGATCACGACGACCAAAATCGCCACGATCGCGGCTATCACGTCGGAAATCATCACGACCGGATGGTTCACGACGACGCTGAACCTTTGCGAATTCAACTTGTAGACGCTCGCCCATGAAGTCTTTATTGTCTGCAATCGCATTTGTTAACAGCAGCCGCAGCAAATAGTTGATGGGTCTTACTGAATTCTGCAGATAATTAGTAATCTAAACTCACACTACCATACACTACAATAGACGCAACGCACCAGAAACGGCATCTTGAGCATCTCTTGGATTCTCAAACTCAACGAAACCCTTTGCGTAAGCGAATATTAGCCACAACTGGATATAGATACCCGATTTAAAGACGTACAAATCCGGACATTAGCTTGACCTCCACAAGCTTTCCATAACCTTTAAAAAGATTCTCGACGTCAGATCTCTCGACTATACAAATTGTATCGTTAGCACTGTTTACTCGCAATTTACGAATGCCAGGTCAAGGTATTTCGTATTTGACTGAAACTAATTTGAATACCATCGCGAGCAACCGGACGCATATAAACTCGGACGTCAGAATATTGCGACATTTCTGTATAAATATTGCGGAATTCCAGAGAAAATGGTTGGTTTTGCAGTAATTCAGCAAATGTGCAATGATTTGCGCAAAGTGAGATGACCGGGTTGCAGAAGGAGGGGGGCGTCAGTCGACCCAGGTGGAGCGTTGACCATGTGCCAGGCAGAACTCGACATACCACGCAGTCTGCACTCGAAAGTTTGAACACGGGTTAGGTTAGCTTTGAATTATTCGAGATCAATCTCGCGGCCGACATCGCATCTCCGATCTGCTCTGCTCGACGGATCGCGGAGTATGTTTACCATTGGTCTGCTAATTACGTGTAGTCATGCCACAGTTACCGAAGCCCAAACTACGACCCGCGACGGTCAGGAGCGCATTGGGCCATCCACCACCTCCGCCAGCGCGCAAACCGCTGCTGGCTACAAGAATTGCGCCAAGAGAATCAGATAATGGTATCAGCCCTCAAGAGATGACGGCGCGACGGCGGAAATTTTTGATTACCGCAGGCGGATTATACGGCGCATTTCTTGTCGGCGCATATTATTGGATATCATACGGTGTTGCCCAAGGCGGACCGTATGAGGAAGCAAAGCCGAGAGACACTACTCAGACTTATGACGGATTAGCGAAACAATACGATAGAATCATAGGTCGTGATGAATTATTTATGGGCTTATCATTTTGGCGGAAGGATGTAGCCAAGCAAGCGACGGTGGGTCATATAGCTTCGACGAACTTTTTTCTTTGCTAACATATTCCGCAGGGAGACGTCCTAGAAGTGTCTTGTGGCACTGGACGAAACGTTAGCTATCTAAATATTTCCTCAATTAAGTCGATTACGTTTGTGGATGCATCGGAGCAGATGGTCGAGCAAACAAAAGAAAAGTTCCAGGATAACTATCCGAAATACCAGCATGCTCAATTTCTAGCAACGAAAGCAGAAGATTTGCCGTTAGACAAAAAGTACGATACAATTTTGCAGACGTTCGGGCTCTGCTCGCATGAAGACCCGATCTATGTCCTGATGTACCTTCAAGATCTACTAAAACCAGGCGGAAAGATCGTCCTACTGGAGCACGGGCGGGGAACCTGGGATTTTGTAAATCGGATTTTAGACAAGAGCGCAGCCTCGCGCGCTGAGGTTTTTGGCTGTCGATGGAATTTGGATATTGGTGACATTGTGCGCAAAAGCGGACTCGTAATTGACAAGGAGTCGCGCTCGCATTTTGGAACTACATGGACAATTATTGCGCATCGCGCAGGCGATGTCATACGGCCGGAGCCGAAGAAGAGATTCTTCATCTGGTAGAAAATTGTATACTAGATTCTTCACTTGTACATAGACCCATGCTCACTCACCGGTGACTGACTATTTGTCGCTCAAGGACTTATGCATGGGATTGATCCGTGGACGGACAATATCTGATTACTACAGAATAGACTGGGGATGACAGCGCGATATATATATCAGATAGCTGATTGAACAGCCTTCGCCGTCCAAGTGACTACGATCAACAAGGCCTGCGGCTTACGCCATGCAGCGTCTAATAAACTCCTGGGTCTATGAGAACTCTGTTGGTAGTGACCGCCGAAACTTAGCGAAGCTTGTTTCGGTCTGCAAATTCGTCAACTTTAGGAGCGCTCCAATTTGACAGTTGTGAGGACTAGTAGTTTGGTTACAGAGAGTCTGGAAATATGATCCAGTTCCATGTGTATCATTCTTCAGCAGTGCCTACACCATCAACAGCACACGTGAAAAGTCTGACGGTGACTTGCCGCGATCCAAGATAGGCCGGCCAAGCGAAGTTAGTCATATTAGCCGAACTCTTTCTGACCCCTGGTGGCCAGCACCAGACCGTAACGGGCATAGTCTGCAAGAGCCTAAACTAGTTTAGGTCTAGCGCGGCTTCAGGTGAGGTAGATGCCACGTAATTAAGGTTAGCGTCTCGCACAATGATTGGTGGCAACCGCAGCGATTGGTGCCAGCAAAACCCTAACCTTCGTGACTATATAAGCGCGGCCATGCGCCGCCTCGTCCGATTTTGCACGAAGGAAAGCCTGGCTCGTGGTTTCCGTCTTTTGCCCGCCAACACAACCCTAACCACGCGTTTCTCTCCGACATCCCTGTATATAGTCAATAGACTTGGGTGACATTAACTTGTTCTACTCTTGTCCGCTTCTAGTGTGTCAGTATGGAGTCTCTCACAGTTCCGAGGACGGCTGCTCAGGCCAAAGCCTTTGTTGCGCCGACGTCCTTGTCGTTCCCAATGCAGCCCTCTGATATCACTCCACCAACCGACCAGACGTCCGAGACGTCTCAAGTAGATGTCAAGCCAAATCTTGACATTGCGCCTGCCACGCCAGCAGCTACCCCAGGTGCAAGTGCAGCTCTTGGCACCAACGCAAGCGTGTCGGGCATTGTCCCTACGTTACAGTACGGTTTGGATGTCGAGCTGCTTCATATGAGTTTTGGCTAATGTTGCCTAGAAACATTGTCGCCACTGTTAACCTTGAGTGTCGGCTGGACCTGAAAACTATTGCTCTCCATGCCCGTAATGCTGAATACAATCCAAAGGTATGATGGTGCACGGTGACGTCTTCCATCTGTACTGAGGAGGATCCTGTTAACATGGTGTAATAGCGTTTTGCTGCTGTTATTATGCGTATCCGTGAGCCCAAGACCACGGCGCTGATCTTTGCTTCTGGTAAGATGGTTGTGACGGGAGCGAAGAGCGAGGACGACTCCAAGCTCGCTTCCCGTAAGTACGCCCGTATTATCCAGAAGCTTGGATTCAACGCCAAGTTCATGGAGTTCAAGATCCAGAATATTGTCGGTTCTTGCGATGTTCGATTCCCGATCCGACTGGAGGGTCTTGCGTTTGCTCACGGTCACTTCAGTTCTGTATGCGGGTCCGATGTTGTTCACGTCGATACGAACTTAATTAACGGGTAGTAGTACGAGCCTGAACTGTTCCCTGGTCTTATTTACCGCATGGTCAAGCCTAAGATCGTACTTCTGATCTTTGTATCAGGGAAGATTGTTCTTACTGGTGCGAAGGTCCGAGAAGAGATTTACGCGGCGTTTGAGGTAATTCCTCTTTTAGTTGTCGTGACCTTGGGTGATTGAGAGGCGGGCATACGGGGTTGGGACTTGTTTTCTGTTTTTGATCTGTTTGCTAATTGTTTAGGCCATTTATCCTGTACTCAGCGAGTATCGCAAGCAGTAGGCGATTGTCTTTTGACAGCCTTTCGCGGTGTTCGTTTGCGTACGTTTATATATTTTCTCCCGGCGCATTACCCATCTTTACATCACAATATCCGTCTTCTTTTTGCATCATCATCATTACCAACAATATCTGAACAACATCTCTCATCCGGTCGCTTGAACGTTAGTGGTGAGAACGTTTTGGATGGCTGTGTACATTAGGCTTGCACATCGCACCTCACCGATTATTATCTTATAGGAACTGGAGCATATTTAACGGGTTGCTTTTGTTGATTGTATATCATTATGGATTCTGTTAGTATATAGAACATGAATTGCAAAAACATCGGAAAATAAGACTGGATCCAACCAGGAAGCATAAAAAAAATGCTTTTATCTCGCAATCCTTTCTGCACATGTTGTTACCCTTTTGTGTGATGTTGCCTCATCTTTGCACTCATATACATGGCAAAAAAGAGGCGACTAGGAATAATCAGAATCAGGTCGATACAAGTTAAATCAGTCAAATTGATTTTTTTCGCTTTGAAACCCTCTACTAAACTCCTACCTACCCTAGTCTCGGTTCACATCATTTTAAATCGCTCAGGGTTAGGTCACGGACACGCCCTGGGATTGTCGATTGTTGAAGGGTTAGGTCTGTCATTCTGGCGGTCGGACACCATACTCTCAGACCTAAACCGGGGTGTGAGCAGAAGCATTGAAATTTCGAACCCAGCGATCATGGCGGCCCCGATCCCGACCGTGGTAATACCTCCGGCGTCATCATATTCGTCCAGTACGCCGGTGCCGTTTTTGCGACCGGACGATTCGGACACGAGCGCGCCAGGGCGGCGGCGATCGGTCGGCAAACTCGGTGCGCCGTTGCTGCGCCTGGACACGCGCACGTCGATGGATTCCCAGAGCCAGAACTACAGTGTTGTGAACCGGGCCAAGTAAGTACGAGCGTGTGCTGCTACGGCAGAAGGCTGTACGGAGTACTTGTTGACGGGTGGAAATCAGGGAGCTTGCGGGGACCATTGTGGATCGGCTGGCGAGTGCGCGGCTGGCGGATCGGAAGCAGCATGAGGACCTTGAGCGATTGGAAGACGAGATGCGACAGCGGCTAAAAGACGTTGAGAGTTATGTCAAGAATTTGCGGGACATGCGTGAGCAGATTGAGGACTTTACGCGCGCGTTGGATCAAGAGAACGAGCGGGCGTCGTCGGAGTTTGCGGTTAAGTTGGACAAAATCGAGACGTTCAGACACGAGTTGGCGGTCGTCGATCAGTTGGAAAAGAGGCTGAACGAAGCGACTGCTCGGGTTGATGATTATAAGGACAGGTTGGAGGGTATTCGGCAGGCGATTGACGATGAGCAGCAGAGGCAGGTTGACATGGAGAGGCGGACGTACGGTAAGTGGGATTGAACAGGGCCCCGGGTTTTTGGTTTGGTGCTAACGGAGTGCACAGCTCAGCAGAGCATCTTCTGGACCTGCGTTTCAGTCGGAGCCGTAGCACTGGTTGTTGGTTACGCAGTCCATGTCTATCGATAACGACGGCGACCCATCTGGTGGTGTTTTAGCACGAATCCATGGCATTATAGAATAAATGTCGACTTGCGCACTCAGAGTGCACCGAGCTATCTTGCGATTGCACTCATGTATCCCGTACTATGCGGCAAAAAAAATGCTAACGCTCGCTCAACTAGGAGGTGCAACAGGGCCGGCCTAGTCTGATTTGACAACAATAACATTTACGCGTTGTCTGCAGTTGAGGTTAGATTATAAGACTGAGCTGGTCCGAAAGGGGA
>JAJLTP010000124.1:0-43274 GCA_030568275.1 Lipomyces orientalis | reverse complement strand
ATAGTTGATGTGGCTCTAATCACACGACTACTTCCTGTCCCCGCACTCACGTAGTGAGATCTAGCCCGTCGGCTCATCATCACTAGTGTCAAGTATCATGACGTAGAGATTACCTATGGTGATCTGCCGTTGCCTTGATGCAAAACTATAGAGCATACACTTCACTATCTAAGAAGAGGATACAGTTGTATTTTAACACTTATGTTGTCTGCATGAAAGTTGATCTTTTACATATATTGGACCTGCTCATACCGGCTCATTTGCAGAGCAATTTGACCTGGGTTAATAAGTATGGACGGCCTGATCGATCTTAAGGACTATAGGTCAGCCTTATACACTCGTAACCTCCAAAAAAAAGGTTTTAACCCAGTTGTACGGTATATCTCATATTAGTGTAATATCTTTTATTCATATTCTCGCAGTTTCCCTGATACGGATACGGATAAAGCCCATTTCTTGCGGATACGGATAACTATATATCGTGTGGATACGGATACGGATACGGATACGGATAATGAAAAACCCTTATCCGTGCCGATCCCTAGTCGGTGACTATGAGATTGAGTACATGGGCGAGACATCTAACGTAGCTATCGATGCCCTGAAAGCGCAGTCGCTTTGCACTCGAACCGTTAGGATCTGCGGATTCGGATTGCGACCGACCAACTAATCTCAAGTATAGTTCAGACATAAGGGATTCGTTATTGGCAGCACTATCTGCCGTCATTATTAGAACCTTTGCTTCGATATGAAGCTCAGTTAGTGTCTTATGCAACGCTTCCGCCACATCGCGTTGGAGTTTTGGCTAGACCAAATATCCAGAGATAGTGCAATTGTCTCGCACACTTGTTCCAGAGTGTCAATCAACTGAGCTCGACGCAGGTTAAGCTCCAGGTCAATTCTGCGAGCCATTGTCCTACGGGATGTGATCAGGAGCGAGACACCTGGCAAATCTCTGAATATCTGTTGGAATGCTTGTGACTCGATTGACATAAAAGCCATATGGTCTGTCACTGTCCAACGTGTTCTAATGGTTTCGAAATGTTTTCTTCTGATCGTTTCTTGAATATTGTGGCAATTGACTGCAGCTTCATCCTTTATGCTGCGAATTGCGAATGCGAATGCGAATAGAGAAAAGTGTATTCGTGTCCAGCCCTATTTGCACCTTTCGAACCATGTTGTGTAACTCCTTGCTACAAATACAGCATTGAGCCGCGACATGAGGTTAATGAATTGAACATGGATGCAACGCAAAATTACGTACGCTGAAGTATAAATTGCCATGTCGAGCTGAGTGGACACAAATCTCTCGTACTGCCTAAAAAAAGACCGTACGCAAAGCTTAAAACCGCCATCTTCATTTAATCTACATGGATCATTCGTACGCCAAAAAAAATACTTATATATACAGTGAAACGTAAGTTTATAAAGAGATATCTTGAACCACTCCTAACGCACAAACAATACTTTAAGTTAAGCAATATTCAAACAGCTTGCGAGATGATGCTGGCCAGTTTTAACGTTTATAATACGCTACTTCTGTTAGTTGGCCACGCAGCACAAGTAGCTATTGTGGTTTTATTTCGCTTAGGATATAGAGCTGTCTCTCGGGGTAGTAGTTTAGGAAGAGTGGTATCCCTAGGGTCCATGAGCGCAACTTCATTATTTGACATCATCGCCGATAGGATTAACATGCATTTTCTGTGGACGAATAATAACAAATCCCTACTTCATGAAAGGGAATCCGAGCAGGCTAAGAGATTGGGCGAGTCGACATATCATTCTGAAAACCAAGGCGCGTGCGATGATAACAGAGGGGGATTTGCTATGTTGGCTATGGTAGTGGCAGCAGCGTGGATTGCCCCGCAAATAGCTTCCTACACAGTATCGCTTATGATGTCCAAAACTGTACATGGCACAACTATATATGCACAACCTCAATATGTCAATATACTGAGCATGTCTGGCGACCCAACCGTTGCTTACAACTATGCATTGCACTTACAGAATGTGTCAGAAGTAGTCCAACCAAGTGCAGTGTTTAGGCTAGCACCGAGTTGGACTGCAACTGGAGATACAACAATACGTTTATTAGCCACTTACGATGAAGTAGCTAATATCGATATAAAGTACGGACCTCTTGCGATTAGAATAGATGACTGGGCATATCAAGCCGATGAATTCGGCCCGATGGCGGTTAATTACTTAAACCAATTATCGGTGAGTGTTGTACAAGGGTCCGGGAACGGGTCAATAACTGCGAGCAATGTCGGGAGCGTAACAACGTCATTACCTGACAATACAGCTCTATGCATAAATGCACTCGGAAGTCGCACATCAATTACCGAGAGCATAATTAGCCCATGGTCTGGAATAAGTTACACCATAAATGTTGACATGAAAACGACGAGTCCATACCCGGTGTATGCTACAATGACAAACGCAACTGACCTAATCCGTGATTATGATATGTGGTGGTTTGATTCTATGGGTACACATTTCTGCCAGGACTGCTGCGATAATATGCAGTATGGGACTACAGTCATGAACGTTTACCCGAACTATGTGAAGGTCGAAGCAGAGAATAGCACGAATAGTTGGTACATTTTTGGCAACTACACAGATCAGGGAACGCCTAATTGGAATGCCACGTTCGGGGTTCAGGGTTCAGAGTGGTTTCCCTCTTATTCGTTAAGTGCAGTAAAGTTCAGTTTTGATAACGGCAACAATAGCGTGTCGCTTGTACGGAGGACGATATTGACAGGGTCGACATCTAATTCGCCATCTGATCCTGGAAATACTTATATTATCCCCATTGACCAAGAAATCAATGTGCAGTGGGAGGTATATAACTCTGGGGTGACATTTGGTCAAACAGAAGAAACAGAAGCTATTCAGAATATATATGTACCACATAACTATGCAGCTTACCAGGATGGGGAGCTGTTAAGTAATTTGGTGACCGCGTACCCAATGCAACTGCTAGGTGCATCGTTGGTGCATCAAGAGTTATTCTATGACATAACGCCACTTGTGATTGCACTGGCAATATTTACAGCGGCGGCAGTTATCTGGCTGGTCGTGAAGGTACTTATGGCAATGAATGGATATTACACCAATGATTACACGATTTGGCAGGTAGTTCGTGAGGTCTTCTATTTAGACTGCCTAGCTATAAACGCCATGAGACCTACTGAGGTGAAGTGCGGGTATGTGCTGAGAGAGTCAGACAACAACCATTACGGAATTGCCTACGACGGTGATGTACTTACTAAGTACGATAAAAAGTTATGTACGGGCGTGTGGAAGAGCACAGTTGCATATTTGAAGAATTCGCATAAGACGGAGACAAATCGAGAGTCATAAGATGTCGACATATTTATGGTCAGAAATGTGAAGTGTAGAAGTATGTTGTAGGTCCTCGTTGCCAACACTTTTGTAAGGGGGGCCAAGCCTCAAATATATAACTATATATATATTTATTGGTACAAGAAGATTCGCTAAGAAAAGAAAGAGAACAGAACAAAAGAACAAAAGAAGACGGAACAAAATATATACTCCTCCTCCCTTATCGGGCGCAACTCTCCCTTATTGGGTTGCAGCCCCAATTGGAGGGAGCGCGGGCGAAGGAATCTCCCCAGGTCGTCGATGAGAAGCCATATCCCATGTTGGGCCGGAACAATGACACCAACTACACTTGCCGCAATGCTAAGAGGCTCAGCCATTGTAGTTGATGGGCGATCAAAAGCGTCGAAATGCAAACGGCTCGCTCCAACGGATATTGGTCAGGATTCTTCGATAAGCAACGAAAAATGTGTCTCGACTATTATATTACTAACTAAAAGAAATGGTACCGACAAGCAGAAAGGACATAGAGGGAAAAGAATAGGAAGAGAAGAGGAAGAAACGAGGAAAGCCAACCAAACAACAATCGACAATCGCAGTCCTGCCAGGTAGCAGTAGCAAGATATAGAGAGAGATAACACAAAGTGAGGGGTTACCATTGACAGATAAAAACGAAGCAATTCACGTGACCTGCCTTGCTAGTGCACGTGCCGGATGTGGCGTTGAAAGCGCCCGTCATTGACACGTCCGTGACGTCCCCAAGACCAACCCTGTTCAACTGTGTGCGTCGCATCTACTCCATTCTGAAGGAGGTGGAGTCGGCTACGGCTGTGTCATGGCATCTGCCATATCCTTCGGCCATGAGCAAGTCCGCGATTGCTCGCACTGTCGCGCGTACTTACGACGACCAGAACGTCTAGGGGCAAGCTTCTACTTTTCTAGAGGCGGAGGGGACGTGGCACACGCAAAATGTAACAACACTATCTCATATCTCCAAATCCGTCTGGACGGCGTTGGTAATGCGCCATGTCTTTGCTGTCATGTGGTAGCTGGGTCTGCGATATCCTTGTTTTGTGAATATGCTACCGTAAACTTCGCGTGGCGTGCGTCCAATATCTTGGAGGGGCTGTCGGTTCGAATGTTCCGTAGGTCTAACCATACATTGGCGCCGACTTGGTGGCTGACGGCAGGTTCGCGGCGCTTATTGGCCTGTTCCTCTTGTTGTGCTGCGGCCATGGCCGAGCGAGCAAGTTCGAGGGCGCCTTTTAGTTTGTGAACGATGGCGTCAGCACGTTGCGAGGGCGTTTTGAGGTCGGTGACGGACGGTGGTAGGTCCGATAAGTCTAAAGGTTCGAGGTGGTAGCCGTGGTTTAAAAGGAAAGGACTGACTCCAGTAAGTTAGACGTGGAGTCGGGATTGGTAAGGGCCAACATGGCCATCGGGCAGAGGGAAGCCCAATCGTCCTGTGCGTAATTGACAAAAAAACGTAAATAAGCCTTGATTGTTTCATTCATGCGTTCAGTGGACCCATCAGTTTCCGGGTGGCAATCCGTAGACAATCGGGTGATCTTCAGAAGGCGGCACAAGCGCTTCCAGAATTCGCCAACAAATTGTTCCCCACGATCCGAAACGATTGCTGCAGGGTGGCCGTGATGGTAAAAGGCGTTGAATTTCATTGCGATATACTCCGCATCGAGCCGTTCGCAGGGTTCGATGATAACGCCTTTGCCAAGGCGGTCGGTGAGGACCATCATGTTAGCTGGAAGGTTCACCACGATATCCATGGAAATCTCGTGCCACTTGCAGGGTGGCGATCCATTCCATCCATTCCACGAGGGGGTTCCGTGGAATGGACGTGGACTAAGCGCAACTTCGAGATGGAATGGATCCACGAAGGGTATCAGTGGAGTGGATGGACAGTGGAATGGATACGTTGAAGCTATCTACACCTCGATAACTAGCCCAGCGCCGTCCCGCTCTCATTAGCCCCTGAAACCTTTTACTCCTCTTCTCCCTCCTGACCACCTAACGACTGCTTCCACTTTTTGAGCGACTTCTTATGCGACTCGGGCAGCTGTAGAAGGTGCTTATTGCTTTGAATAAGACCAGTCTTTTGCCAGGAGCGCAGAGTCTGCACATGTGTTGGCCTCAATACGATTGCGCGAAGGGTCTAACATGTTGAGAATCAACCTTCCAGCTACAGTAGAGTCATACGTCTACAGCTGACAAACACTGACTGATGATTTGTCAGTAGCATCTTTCTATAGAATATTCTATAGGTGTATAGTGCACACTAGAATATTCCAGATGCGGGGTTGAGACGCCATCCTGATTACGTAGTATTATTCTACAGTATTCCACTGTTCATGCCTTAGTAATCAGGCATAGTCTCAAGTATATAAGTTGATAGACAATCCCTTGAGACTGGATATAGATTGAACAGTCAATCATCCAGAGTCTCACCAACCCCTTCTTGTTCATAGCTTCCACTCTTGCGTATCTACATCTTCAACACTAACATTCCACCGCAAGATGAGAATAACCTCTCCACATCTGCGCTCATAGGTGCAACGGAGAGAACGTCGAGCGCCATTTGAGTTAGCCGGGGATAAAGACTTCGTTTCTTGCGGGTTGAGAATATGATCAAAGCAGGGGACTCGCGACTTCTGCTCTTGAATTCAAGCGCTGTACCAATCATATCCATGAATCCATCGCCGTATCGTTGTTTGTTGGCCAATGTGAAGTGCCCGACTTTTGAGGAAATCTGGTAAGTTAGCTGGCAATAAATCAAGTACGTGGACAGCAATATTCTTGCCAGTATGCCGTTGCACAGCTTCCGGGATTCCTAAAACGAGCTTTTGCGCCCAAGGAAGAAACAGACGATCCCGTACATTGCGTGCCGATTTCGCGACCGCCAACCGTCAAACGCTATATGGATCTTGCCCTCAACTCCTCTAAGGACCTCCACCACACGCGCCTTATTCATATTATAGACTTCGACAATGGCAATTCGACTGCGGACGGTATCGTGGCAAATATGGGCGTCAGCGATGCTGACGAGCAGGTTAAGGTATTCGAGGAAGGTCACGAAGGCACTGGTTTTCGGTACGGCGGAAAGAGCCATGAGAGTCGCTAACCCACGCCACAAGCAACTGCTGGAACTTCTCTTTGCTAAAGCCGCCTATCAAAGTACTTGTAATCTGCTGTTCTCGAGGATTTCTTGCCTTCAAATTGAAAAATAACATGTTACTCTTAGACGGGGTCTTCTCCTTAACTTTCACTGGCGCCCCTGCGTTTGCCAGTTGGGTTCCATATATTGTGCTGACAAAAAGGTGATTCTCCGTATTCTGGGTCCCAGTTGTAACCGTACTGTGAGCTGGGCGGGGCGGCGCCCTACTAACCCGGCAAACCTATCAGCGTTTTCGAATCGTCGTCGCTATGTTGAATATCGAAGCCGTAGGTCCAGAACCAGGAGGACGTGCTAGTAGTACGCGCTGACCTTACATAGCCTGGAAGCTGCATCCAAGGAAAGATGTCCCAGGCATCCTGAATTTCTTCTACGGTAGCCGAAGGGATATTCTCAGTCGTCTCACTCACTGGTAGGGGTGGATACGCTTAAGTTACTGTCAAAATTAAATATTATTCGTAAAGTTAATCGCAAAACTGAGAATCTAATCGTAAAGTAATCGTATAGTCTACAAAATAATCGTATAGTAGTCTTATTCCTAATTAGGTATGGCCTAATAATATTTACTCTGACATCGCGTGGAACGCGGTTGTCTTATAACATACTACGAACAAACGATTGGATCTGTTAGTTATCAATTTCCCGCTCGCTCGACATCCTCCGACGCGGCCCCGCCGAAAGCAAGCGATTGATTATTTATTATTGAATGATGGTTACGACGGAGATGAGCCGATGGAGAATATCTTGCCTGACCCTGCCCAGTCGAGCGTCGAGAGCTTTGTTGATCTAGGACCCGAGGATTCTATCAGCCAGATTGCCTCTCAGTCTTTCTCTACAGGATTAACTTAGGAAGTCCACGATCTTGAATCCTCACCAATTCTGACAGCCTCCAAATTTCTCAACGCACTCGTGGGACCTCGAATAGGAGGTGGCTTTGGGGACAATTTGAAATTACAACCCTCAGCCAACAGTGGGGCCAAGGAGTTCGAACAGGCTTCGGAATGATCAGTTAATAACTTGCAAACACTGTCAGGTCAATCAAGGATTCTGCGAGATCAACATCTACAACCAATATGTCCTATCATTTACAGAGGCCATGGTCATGGCTTGCCTTTAGGCTTCGATAACGTCGACGCTACTCAGTCAACGATCATGACGACGTGGAAACGAAAAGAGACTGTAAACACTGGAGAATTGTTCGAGAAGAATCTCATTCGTTGGGTCGTGCGGACAAGACAACCGTGTACTGCCATTGAGTCCCCAGCTTTTGTCAACTCGTCAAAGATATTCCTGACGTGGAATTGCCATTTACCTCACGCAAGACATTGAAATTACGAATCGACTCTGAGTTTGCAATGTGCCGCCCAAACTTGAGTACGTGTCGCACAATAGCACTGTCCTTGGATGTTTGGACAAGCCAGAACCAGAAAGCAATCCTAGGGGTAATTGGGCATTGGTTAACGGAAGACTGAATATAAAGAGAATGTGCTAGACTTTGAAGAATTTGTTGGCGTTCATAGTGGTGAGATATGGCAAAGATAGTATTCGACATCTTGAAAGAGTTAATTTCACGAAGAAGCTTATCGTTGTTTAATAAGAATAGTTACGTTAAAAAAAACTTCTTGTCACATATACTCAACAAATCAAGCTTCGCACATAATTTCCCAGTCTCTATCGGCCATGCTGTAGACATTTATGTTGAAAGCTTGATTCGACGATCAGAGTAAAGGAGCTGGACTAGTTAGCAGTTCGCTTGTAAAATACAGGCTTCATATGAGAAACTGGATAAGGGTCGTCAGGGGTTAGGGGCCTCTGAAACCCTGTAAGTATACGAATATTATTCGCATTCGTAGTCGCTGCAAATTGCGAACGCGAATGCGCATAGAGAAAATTGTATTCGTGCGCAGCTCTAATTCATGATATATGTTGCGCGAGAGGAGAATGAGAACCCCAATGCGTTCTGGGTCTGTCGGAACACGAACGAGGCTAGGGTCGATGGACCGTCATCCTCAGAGATGCCGGAGTGTACTTTATACTAATCCCCAAGAGGAATGGCAGGTTTACTCCACATGATTCTCCTTTTTACATTATAAACTTGGCCAGCTCAGCATTTCATTACTTATACTTGCAATGGCAAACTATGGCTAGCTGCAGCAGCAATGTTTTCATGTGCTTCAAATCACGGACAGCGCACGGCATTTCTCCATCGAAGCGTACGCGTTTAATGCGCAGGTAAGGGTTAGCAAAAGCTTGGCCGATATGGGTGGCCTATGTACTGACGGCACGACGCGAAGTATACTCTACTGTAGTAAAAACCGCTTCGCTGCAATTTAAAGGATTAGGCTTATTTCAATAATATATACAGAAGTTGGTATAAATCTTATGGCCAAATAATAACTAGATTGCTTATATCACTAACATCAACAGTTCAGATATTTACAAAGGATGGATTAAAAACCGCAACCCGAGGCCATAGCACCAATAGTGGATCCAAACGGAAGTCTGACTGAGGCACCTGCACCGGATTCATGGTTCGAAGGACCGCGGAATATGCTGATAGGCGATTTGAGGCTACATCATGTTTACGGCACGACAGTCCGGTTTGGAGCTGATGACATGAGGAGTCATCAAACAGGAATCATCGTGGCATACAGAAATCAGATAGATAAGGATAAACATGGAAAATTTTCAAGGCACAATTTAGAGCTGTCAATGACCGTTGATATGACCGTTAGTGCGGTATGGGCTTGCACAAGATTAAAAAAAGGCGAGACTAGAATCGAAGCAAGGAGCGAAACGATAGACTTGGAATCTTTATCAAAGAATTACGAAATTAGCAACTCTATATATGACCCGGACGTGAAAATCGATAGCAAGAACTTGACGACTATTTGCAACAAACTGAATTTGGGTTGCATACAACGTTTAAAGAGATTAGACAATTAGTCAAAAGTGGACTGTACGATAACGGAATAAGGTTGTCGCCAGTGTCAAGATTCTCGGACCGAGTTATCACGCTCGACTACGGACAGACTACGCTGATATGCAGTCAGGTGATACGAACACTAAATAATATGCACGACGCACTGATCGAATTGGCGAGGAGGTCTTGTAGAGAGGCCATGATTTCTAACGCCGAATTGAGGATTGCATCAGCTTTGTCTTTATTTATTGTTATGGCTTCAAAATATTCAGCAACTTACGTGATGGAGGCGTATGATTGGATAATAAGTTTAAGCAAAATCACTAACGAGAGGATATGCAGACGGAAATGTGAAGAGAAGATATATTACGCGTCGCTGCGCACGGCGCTGGACGAGATGTTTAACCAAGTGTCTTTAATAGAGTACGGGAATAGGAGATATAATAGATGGGAGCCGAGAGACACTTATCGAATTGAGGAGGGAAAGCATGTACTGATTGAAAAGTTCAAAATGCCATTCATAGAGAAGAACAACAGAGTATTAAGCAGAGCGGGCAGTGCACCTGACTTAATGGCTCTTGCAAGAGTGGGATTGATGAGCAGAGTATTTGGGATCCTAACTGTGTTGCTGTACGAAGTGACCATCACGGCGTTCGTACCTTTAGTAGGATTTATTATCAGTGTATATTTAGCAAACAGATTGACCGCTGTACAAGAAGGTTATGCGATGGCTTTGGTGTCGGCAGTATTAACCACGGCGGTTATAAGCGTGTTCCCGAGCATGAGCGGACTAGTAGCAGCAGTCAAGATGATGGCCACACGAAAGTATTGTAATGCAGAGGAACTAGCGAAGAAAATGGGACTGGACTATGAAGATACTGTTGCAACTCTGTTAGCCGTCGACCTGGTTAATGGTGGAATTAGTGTAACTGGGCCGTTTAACTGCATTATATTCAGAGGAAGAAGCCTGGAGGACGGAATTGCAATGACACAGCCAACCAAGATGAGCGTATACTCGAAATTAGGTCTGGACGTCCTAACATTCAAACGGGGTCATAGAATGAAAGTACTAGTGTGCATAGCCGGAAATCCATTTGCTGAAGGTGTTGAGAACGAGAAAACTTATAATGGCAAAAAGATGATTCGATTGAAAGATAAGCTGATTGAATCATATGACGAAATCAATTTAGACGGATACGAGCTATATGGAACTGCAAGCAGCGAGGACTGGTTGGTCGGTAGCGAGGTTCGAAGTTACAAGTAACATTGTCCGTTAGGGATCGCTACGAGTATTACGAATATATCTACCGGTACTATTCATGGATCGGATAGATAATTATCGATACGGATACGGAGACGAATAGAGCAATAGATATTAGTAATATCTATGAATATATTAGTCCAGTTGCTACGTGTAATAATCAATTTCCGAACTATTTTTGTGAATCATTCCAGTCCACAGTTTGTCTCACAACACGCTACTCCATTAATACGCAGTCAGTAACACTCCAACCTCGCACATAATTAGCAACAGAGTCGATCCGGCGAAACAGCTCGGTCGATACAGTTTGATGCTCGTTTTCGGCACCCTCAAGTCTATGTTTAACGCATTCAGACTGCCATTCAGTCGATAAACATGGAGCTTAATTAAGTCATATATATCTCAGAGACTCAGTGCATCACTCATCGATCTATGAATAGATCGGATCACTAATTCAAGACTGAACATATCAGCAACTGTGACAGGTCTGAATTCTCATAGTAATCAGCAGCATAGTCGCAACACAAAAGGTCATCAAAGCTAATAGCGCTTGACGTTCATGAACTCGTCATTAACTGCGTTGTGACATTGCAGACAACTTCCTGAACATATAATCGACAGTTCAGGGGGCTGAACCAGGTATTGACGATTGACTCTTCCATAGTAACGATCCGCAATAATCGCTGACGAAAGTTTTCCTAACTATATTTCGCCTCGTCGGGTCATGAAGTTGAGAGAGAGAACCGCATGGTCAACTAGACGCCGTTAACCCCTGAGCGCTAAGCGACGACCCATGGGCACCCTTTAATACTTTATATACCTGGTCAGTGGCAACACCACGGGCTATATTCTTACATCATCATCCCGCCCACCTCAAAGCTGTTGAATATTATGAGGGTCAGGGTTGGTTGTGCGCTGACTAATCGCTGGGCAATATTGAGGATGGTTGCTCCAGTTTTCACAGGGGTCGGGCTGTTGCACTCATTTTTGGGCATTTTGCCACTTAGCGTTTATGTATAACTATACGTCGTTGGTTTGTATGTAATAGTCGTATACCATTTGAGCTCAAAATAATCCTTTTGTGTAGTGGCGATTGGGAGGGTTGTCTACACCTACCAGTTGTTCCCCTTGAGACGATTGAAAACCAAGATTCAACCTTCCACACACAAGCGATTATTGATTAGTGACCAGCTATTATTTATTAGTGATCATCTATTATTTCTTAGTGACCAAGTTTAAACTCCCAACTGGACATCACCTAATTTCTTTAGCTAGGAAATTTTCGTACAGATGGTAGAGTGCACTTAGTGTGCTCCTTAATGTACTCTGATAACCGGGATAAAGAGCTTGTGATCTTTCGGGACCTCACTGAGAGGACATTTTCGTGTCCAATTTACAGTAGGGTTAGTGATACAATCACTAAATTGAGGTCTTAGTAAACGCTAAGCAGAAAGTAAAAGAGGAAGGGCACTGAAGGTGCCTGACGTCGATGTATGCGCTGTCGAGTTGTTCCTAGAGAGTGATTCCAGCAGTACAGCTAATCTGTTTAGTTAGCTCATAAACCCTCTCCCTATAAACATCATTGGTGTGCCGCAATGGACACCAAATTGGAGTTCTTAGACTCCGCCGCTACCGTCTTGTCATCAATCCCCGCTGTTCTCAAACAACAAAAGCCACCTCCTTCCCATTCTGTTGGGCGGCTCGTCGAGCTATGGCGTCTCGGGTTATTGCTCCCAACTGTAAACCGTTGGGAGAGACGCGCAGGCGGGACTTTGTGACAACATTCATCCGGATGATGCCTGGACTCGGGATATCCCGGAGGAACGCTTGGACCGATCCTGGCGACCACCTCTTTCCTTGTCAACCAAATAACGGGGTAAAATAGCAGGAAATTAACCCGACCGTCTTCAATATAGCTACCTCTCACTCCGGTAAGATGGTAGCCTGCATGTAGCTAAAGGAAGGAAAGCAGGCGACGAAATATCAATTTGATAGGGGACAAGAGATCGGAGATACTGCCGTGCTGACTCAAAATCAGTTATATCATCCATGTCTGAGACTATTCATCGCTGACTAGCGAGCTGCCAGTGCGGCTGAAGCTTACAGCGCCCTGTGATAGGCAAAAACGCAATCGCCGCAGGAAAGAATAGCCAACAAAATCTTGTCTGCGCTCCCTCACTGACTTCCCGCAAATTGAAACCCGGGAGCATGAATATTTCCTCACTGGCACCAAGGCATACCTGTGAAAAGTGGCCCTCAAAGAGCAGCAAAACAGTTCCAGCATCAGCTTATCACCCTGTAGCAGATAGTGGTGACTCATCCATCACATGTATCTTCGACTCGAGGACCGCAAAGTTCCGGCTCGCAGAGGGGCCGATCGAGAAAATCATACGGCGCGGGAGAACTCACACTGGCTTTAGACTGATGACACACCCACTCGGGCAGTTGAGTTGATCCGAGATCGGTCTTGGCTCTAGAATTAAAGTTTCGCTACCGATACAAGCGATTTCTACAGTCTGGCTAAGTAATATTAACTGGATAAATGGTCAGTTGATTTAATCAGTAATTTGTAGTGACTAGTCGTCGACCATCCAGCAAATTTCAATTAACCATAACTATACGCGTTTTGATTTCAATTACTTGTTAACAGATATACTCCAACATAAATGTAAGCAAATCCATCATCAACGATCCCGCTTGTGCGTCATAGTGCCTACGTCTCCACTCATGATGTCACTTTGTTTCATGTAGGTCTAAAAGCTCCTTGTCGAGCGACGAATAACGGAAACAATTTAGAACTCAGTAATTTGCTCAAATTCTATTGAAGCGAACTGTGCTAGACAAAAATAAAGACCCGACACAGTCAAAGGAGTAAGTGCCGCGGGGAATAATGGGTACATTGGACGTTCGGACGTGAGATAGGCCGAATCCGGTCAGGTGACCACTATTTGGGCGGTAGGAAAATATCCGACAAGGTTTCGGGTAAGCAAAGTGAATCTCGAAGTGCCAAGCTTAAGGCAACACAAGGGTGCCTGCCGCATGAAACTTTATCTGTGAAATGCTTCGTGATTTCGCATTACATGTCCCAGGCTTAACAACCTTAGAAGCTGCCCTGAAACAGGCATGAGTTGAGGACCACTTCAGAATGTGGGCTGGGTCTCCACGGTGAGTGGTCAAATCAATCGTCCGACCGTGGGCGGGATTACCCCAGGTCAGATAAAATCAGCATTCCGCGCGGCTCAGCTGAGCAGCTCGCAAATACTGAGTACTGTTGCCAATTGCGAGGTCTTACCTAATCTAATCGCCAAGCAACGCTGAACTCCCATTTTACGAGCCCGGGAAGATGACATGCAAGTGACCGAACGTTTTTGTCCGCTCTGAATACGAGCTTGCAGAAATTGAAGTTTATGGCGCTTTCGTAACGTGCTCCAACCAATGGCTAGTCGTAGCAGAATCATGTGCTTGATGCTGATATTAACAAATGTGTTTATGACTCGAACTTTTAAGACCATTACTATTATATATGACAGTCCGTTTCCCTGCTAGTCGACCTTTCGCTCAACACCTCTCAGAAACTGTCCGAAGGGCCTATCTTTATTTGTAAGTTTGCGATGCCTTCACTTTTGCTGACCTTTCGCTCATTTGTTCTACGGTAGCGCAATGAAGCTCTCCCTAGCCATCGCTGCGGCCGCAATTGCCCTACTCCCTGGTACTGACGCCTGGCGAGTCTACTTCTATCAACTGCAAAACGAGGAAGGGCCGTCCATTACCAACGCAGGACCGGGAAACCCCGGCTATAGATGTTTTTCGAATGTTGACCCGCTGAACCAAAAGATCTCGTCCATGAGGTATTATTCCGACAACCCAGAGCTCAACACCCGATGCTGCTTGACCCTCTATGACAGCCCCGGTTGTGCGAACGCGTTCCCATACACCTTCTGCCGAAATCAATTTGTTAATTTCAATGAAATTAATATTGACAACGATGTCAGTTCTTACTCGACTGACTGCTATTATATCACCTAGATCCGTTTCCCATGTTGACTAGCCAGAGCTGGTTAGTTAGCAACTGAATTGAGGCGGTTGCAGGAATGCAGTGGAACGGGCTTTACCTTAAAAGATTTTGTTAGGTTGCGGGTTAGGGACGATTAGACTCGGTTCCATCTTAGTTGTATACGGGGGGATTTGTTGCATGTACTTACAGCTCTTGTTTATTTTCTCTTCTTGTCTTCAAATAAAATATTTTGCACTTCTCTAGTATTTCCACAGCTAATTGCAAGCACCACAACAAATTACTTAGTAGATCATTGGCCCGAAACCAAATTAAAGGGTTAGGGTGCAGAATTATACTAGTACAACAAGTCGATTAAATTGTGCGTAGGTAGAGATTTGATGAAAGTGGATCCAGCATCTCACCATGTTGGTGGATTGAATTTTTATTCTATGTCCTAATTCACGATTCCTCGATGCGATGAAGCACTGAGCAAGTGAAAGGACGTCCTCGACGCAAAATTACCAGCCTCGATTAAATTGCTATTTTTATTTCCAGATGAACAACTAGACTATTCTCGTAGTGCTCTACGTTCTAATTACACAAATTTCACAAACCCCGACAATTCCTCCTTAGAAAACCTAACCTAATACGTTCCAGGTTCAAGTCCAAAACCGTTCAGAGGAATAGAGAGAATAGTTGCTTTTCTTGCACCATCTACACCGGCATGACTGACAGTGTTGCCCCACCAGTCCAGTTTGACGGCCTTATACTGGAAAGCGAAATATACCACAACACCGCTTAGCGCGACGCCAGTCGAGAATGCGGAAGTCAAAATGTAATTGTACTTTGACCACCAAGCAAAATACCTGCGGCGAACGTACCACATGAATGCCAGAGAGGCATAGACGCCAGGCGTAAAGTATGCCAAATTGTAGCTGCTCCCCCAGCTGGCAGCACCGTTGCAAAGAAGGACAGGATGCACGTATTTGAGCTGCTTAGGGAACAACTTGCGCAGGTACCAAAATGGCGGAACCACCAAAAACCCAATCAGGAAGCTATACTTCAGCGGAGGATACAACTTGTTAAACAACCTCTCCGGCCCAATGACACCAAAGAGCACACTGTCCGCATAAATAGTTGTTGTACCTTTGAGAAATGTTAGTACACCTCCGGCTGACCCAACTAAATAGCATACGTACCGGCGCATGTAAACTTGTCGACTTGGGTCGCAGTACAGAAACCGGGAATAGTGTTCATCTGGAATATA
Organism: Lipomyces orientalis; assembly: GCA_030568275.1. NCBI lineage: Eukaryota > Fungi > Ascomycota > Lipomycetes > Lipomycetales > Lipomycetaceae > Lipomyces > Lipomyces orientalis. The sequence goes on along the minus strand of JAJLTP010000124.1, from coordinate 27,297 downwards.
ATAATGCCCACGGTGAGAAAGCATTGAATGATCGTCCCCAGAATCTGTCCTCTAAATGCCGCTCTCGGCGGGATCTTCGCATAATGGGCCAGTTTGAGATCACTCACAAAACTATCGGCCTGTGTGTCCGTGTTGATGCCGATAAGTCTGCAAAGGAGATTTGCGTTGCCGTTTCCAGGGAGCATATAGCCAGCAATAACACTACTCAAATTATTCATCCGCAAGTTGAATCCTGTAATAGAAAAAATGATCGCGATCGGAATCAGCATAACAAAGGAAATCAACATGGTCACGATGATAGACCACACAGGTGTGTGGGTAGGATAATGGGTTATTCCGACGATGAACAACACGAACGAGATGACAAAAAGAACAAGAAACCACCAGTCGGGCACTTCCTTGTACTTGACCATCATTCTAGACATCGGGTCGTTGTATCGGGCATATGTCGACGCCTTCCTGTTCTTGATACTCTTGTAGAACCCAACAAATGCTTCCTTAATGACCTTCCATTCTGTCAAAAGAATATAGGTAAAGGACATTGTGTACATCATGAAAAAACCGCCAAGATATACAAGATTCCCCGAGGACATGTAAGGAGGAGAGTAAGTCTGATACTTTTCTTCATCGAGCAGACCATTTGTCAACACTCGACTCACGTTGAATTGCTTGCCGAAGTTAGTCCAGAGTTGATTCGAATTAATTGGCAAATAGGCACCCCATCTGTAATTGGTCCAGTAAAGCGCGACAACTGCTACTCCGCCGAAGAGCATTCCAATGTAGTTGTTCAGAGTAGCAAATACCGGTATAACCAACGGACTAAAGTGATTTATAACTGCCCAGTCGAAAGTCGGCACAGGATTTACACCCAGCCCCAAAAAGCTACCTGTTATAATAGCCAACACAACATTCTTCGGCGCAATCCACGTTATCCAGTTGAAGTCGCTCAAAGCTGTGAACACAAAATCCGGGAAAAAGAAGTAAAGAAACATTCCTCCGAAGCAGACGAAGAAAAATTTGTACTTCGAGATGGACCAGCCATTGACTCGAGTCTCCGTCTCAGGAATGAGCAACGCTCGGTTCAACGCCAGTGTGGGAAGAATAGTGGGCCACATTGATTTGGTGGGATAGATAACCCATCGCCTCAAGATGCCAGCCCATCCGAATCCGATAATCGTACTCGACAAATTGACGATAATGATATACCCGACGGTGACCCACGGTTGATTATAGTAGACGGGAAGCTTCTGACTAACAACATAATTCATGAAATTGGACGAACCCGCAGCAACGTTAACCATCAGAGTGCAAAACATTTGCTCCTTATGAGTCCACGGGCCGGGATTGATACTAATTCTTTTCCCGCGAATAGTGAATCCCCAGTCTGGAAGGAGCTGCATGGCTTTGCCGCAAGGATACAGCAGAAGCTGAATTGCAGTTGACTGGAGATGCAAACTTGGCTGACGCCAGCTGAAAAATGCATTGACGAAGCAACCGATAACAACCCAAGCAATTCCCAAGAAATAGGACCGGATGGTTTCGACAGGAATGGTTTCGTCATCGAAGGGGTCGCAAACTGCACGGACCTCTGGATATGGCGAAAAGCTGTCGATCAGAACCGCCTCAACCCTCACTGCAATGTCGTACGATTCAGAATCCCCCTCAGACTCAGCGTTCGAGATTAAATTCTGGATATGTGTCATTGCTTGTTCGGGGAAATTCAAATCGTCCGCATGATATTCAGCTGCGTCTCTAAGAATTTGGATCGCCTTCTCCTGCGACATCTCGATCGCCCTAGAAAGAATATAGTCCGTCTTGCTGTCATTTTCAACCGCCCCTACGGTGAACGTGCCAAGCCTCTCGCGAATCTGTTCAGAGATTCTGTCTCTCTCTTCTAAAGAGATCTTCTCTGTCACTCCGATAATAGGCTCTTTCGCAACGGCAATCACTGAAATCGACTTCTCATTGCTGTCCGAAATCGACTTCTCGTTGCTGTCCGAAGCTTGCAAGTCCATAGTTGCGATGCCTACCGGTGTAATTACAATTTAGTATACCGCAAACAACCACAGACTGGATACTTTCTAGTCAAGTACGGATAACATACCTTAGCCAATCCAAGTCTCGTAGAAGGGAAGCTGACTGGAGATATGCGTAAACACAAAACAACCAACAACAAAACATAGGGACGAGAGTGTCTCTATATAGGATTTGATGAAGTTGACATCTTAGTTCAGGCCCCATGTGCAGTAGACCGACTACGGTATCATGCATGAAACACATGGCGTACGATAGCGTCGGTTAGTGGGGGTAGAGGATATGGTAGGGAAGCTAAGGTGTGCAGCGATAAGGTAAGTCGCGTTATCTCGGTCGAGGGTTGGTCGAAAGATAGAAGGGCTCTCAATTGTCTCCGATGCATGGTGTACTAATTTGACCATTCTGTGACTAGTTAGAGTAAGGCGGGTCCGAATACATATTGCTCTGGACACTAAATCCTGTGATATTCACAGTCCGAACTAGCGATATCAGGTTATCATGCGATTTAAATTTCATGTGTCAGACATAATCTAGAATGTGAGGGTTAGATTGGCTATAGCTCTGACAAAGATTCCATCATTGGAATTAAGGTTGTGCGAAGTATGCAACAGTATAAGCGTTGTGAGCTCGGGCGCCACCTTAAGGTTATTATCTTGCTTCTCGCTTCTTATCAAACGATTATCACATCACTGGCATACATACCAAGTTTCCGAAGATGCTAGAGAAATTTTGTCGTCTCTATCCCTACGTGTGTAAGACGCTAACGAACTAGCATGAGTGATAAGGCTTGCGAGTTGCGACGGGAGGGGAAGGAGAGGTAGTCTGTGCGATAGTCAAATCGGACTTAGCTCAGCGGTATCTTGCAGCAAGAGCCACACCTAAGTCCTTGGCATGCACATAACGAAAATTTTGTTGAGATTCTGGGAGATAATCGATCTATGCTCAATGCCAACAAGCTAAGCCTTGTCGGACTCCGTTGAAAATGTCTTGGACTCTTGGCTACTATAAACTGCCCAGCATAAGAGGAAAGTAATTTAACGAGACCGAAGCTGAGAGCAGTCAAACGACTTGCTCCTCCTGTGAGCGAGGAATGCGGCAGGGCTAGCGCGTAATATAATCAGCCGACTCACGGTGAGCAACTGATCATTTTTGCTTTGGGGTAGCGGCTGTAGATGTGGACTTACACCAGCCGCCAATGAGTGCTAATCCAACTCTCCGGAGTTATCTGTTATGGAATGTCCGAGTTTATCGTATTAGTTTATCGTAATCGTGTTCCAGCCAATGCGTAGGGTCGCGTTTAGGTTTCTCCGACTAAACCGATCTAGTTGCTAGTGTCGATTGCGCCATCTCTTGCTATCGACCGACGCCCGACAACATATGACTGGCGCAATGGCATGTCTTTGAGTCAATAGGATTAGGCTAGGGCTTTAGAGCTTTGAGAAGACGCCAATAAGCTTACCGCAGTAAAAGAGAGTTATATGATTCACAGCTTACATCTCCGGTGCCGGTCGGTACGGTTTCACCTCTTCATAGCATCATTATTGAACGCAATGCGACTAAATAGTAATACCGATCGTGCCACAGAGGTAGAGAGATATTTGGGAGTCCAGAGTTGTGAATTGGGTGAGAATTGAGGATTGGAGAGCCGGCCCCAGTACCGTCTTTCTCGATATCCTAGCAATGTTGATTCAATAGAAAGGTTACTGGCTTCAGTTCAGGTTCGTCGCCATTTAGAATTTGCTACCACTCGACGATTGAATTCTCACTTATTTCTCCAATAATGAACCCCCTCGATCGTATGCGGCTTGCAATATTAAGTCTGCTGTCGCACTTATGACTCGTCCCATCCCTTCGTTCACATCCCCTACCACCAGAATCCAGCAACAATATGGTTAATATCAAAGATGTCCGGATGTCTAACTCCTGGTTGACAGCGAAACCACCAGGAATGGTCGCATCTGGGAGGAGAGGTTGGCGGTTTGGAAAACGGCGCCTAATTAGGAGGGCTGCGGGTGATCTTAATGGGCAGCACGATTCGATATAGCACGATTTCCAATCATAGACCTTAATACGCCAATTTATTTAAATTTTTGAAGACTAGTCGCCGAACGTATAAGCAGGGATTTCGAACTGTCGTGACCGGGCCGCCTGCGGCTCACCCTCTGTGCGGTACAAGACACTCAAGAGGAACACTCCTTGTGGCGCCTCGGCCAGATAAGATGGCAAGTCAGTTAGTTATTTGTTTAGATGTGTCATATTATCAATATCGTATCGTCCCGATATAGACGATATCGTATCGTCAAGCTTCTAACGTCTTCCGATACGATCGACGATAATTATTGGCAGACCTTAAGTTCGACGATGCCGATTTGCCCAAACCTTGCCGATATCGTATCGTGAACAGCCCTACATGATATGCGAGTTGAACAAGCTCGTGTGCACGGTCTCAAAGATGTTTCGGCTCTCCTCGATCTATTCCAGAGTCACGGTCACAACGAGGTCGACACAGCTCGTGTTTACGGTCAGGGGTCGTCTGAGGAATTGATTGCCTATGACGCAAGTTTGCCCGAGCAGAGTCCTAGTTGCACTCAAGTCGCCTTGAACTCGAGGACCCCAACCCTACGCACACCACGGTAATAAATACGAATGGCTCAGGGTTAGGTCATTTCTAGCCGTAGTTCACAACCGTGATCGCAGATGCTTAATTACGGGACGCTGAGCAGCCCGATGGTAGCGCTGGGTGAGAGTTTGTGCGCTCTCGCCCAGTTCTAGCTCAATTTCTCGCTAATAATCTCGTTTCATCCCGTATGATATGATATCATATATGGTAATATATGCATATGGCTCATACTACTTCAGACAGTGGAGGTAATCCTAACTTCACCTTCTGTATCCTCTGCTGTGTTTCTCTTCACATCTCAGTTCTTCATATGCATGAAGCCATGGCATCCGTCAGTACTCGGAAAGGCAAGACGTCTACACATTTGGATCAGACGACCCTGACCCTGACCCTAACTTCAAACACATCTCCCATCATATGTATTTCAAAAAATCCCGCAAATGCGCCGTCGATGAAAGACACAAGTTTGGGATCTACAATCCGCGGTAGTGTATTTGTGAGGCCAGTTGTTCCATAGTAGCAGCTTACTTCTATAGATGTGCCACAGCTCCGGGCTAGCCAATTTAATAGCGCCTCTCTCCCGCACCTGACGTCTTTCCTAAGACGAAAAGCGAGTCATCGCTTCGTGCATCAGAAGGCCGCTTTGTAGGATAGACTGTCCTGTTAAACTATATAACTTGTTCATTATCATAGTTGGATTTCAGCGGCTCCTCCAATCCTAAAATTATATGGAGATGGAATATCGAGAGAACAGACTAAGAGGCTGAGAATCTGGTCAACGGTAGTTGTGCCAGTCTCGGGGTAATTGCTACCGTTGACCCAGTCTCGGGGATATTGCATCTCTATATATGAACATGAAAACACGTATGTGACCCCGCTCTACTAACGCCATGACGTAAGTGTACAATCCGTCATCCATCACTGGAAGTGCTGGATGAGCTAGAACTCCAATATATGTCCGGATGGGCCAGGGTTTAAAATTGCTGGGAAGCGTCGTCACCGCCAGACTGATCTCTGTTTCTCGGCGTCGCGGCGGGTTGCACAAGATTGCTAGGACCAACCAAGGAAGATCAGCCAAGCTAGGCCAAGACGAGACGGCCGTGCAATCAATTCTGGGCCCAAGCTGTCTCGAGCCGATCCATCAAAAGCTGTGCGATGAAAAGTTGAGCCAGTGTTAGCCGTGGAGTCATGACGGCGCAGCTTGGCCATTCGCCGACGATGGGCTTATTAGTTTTGCGAGGAGTCTTAGCGATTTGGACGGACCCGATCGCGCTCAAGTGGTAAGGCACGGAAACAGCCAGCAGGCGGTGGTGGCACAAAAAGCTGGCCTAGATGAACGTGCTTGTGGTTTCGATCCCTCTTACAAATCAATAACTTTCTCCTTGATCCGTTTATTTCTAATCCCCAACACGTATTCCCATTATATTGAGATCCAGGGCATTGCGATCTGAAAGACGCCTTAAGAAGATCACCGACTTTAGAGCACTACTGCGAGAGAAACTCTGCTGACGCGCCGTATGATCCTTCTAAGGAGAAAACTCTACCCAAAACTCTCTACTTTACCCTAGAGATTACTCTGCTATTGTGTCTTGATATAATCTAACTGCTAGCATCTTGATGCCACGACTAAATTCTAAACATCAAAGAGATTCCTGTGAAAACCCTGGCTGGGAGTCACACAATGAACGTAACTGGTAGGTTGCTGCGTCAAAGAAAATAACAGCAAAGTTCTCAGGAAGAACGGATTTGATTACGATAACAGCTTCCGTACCAAGACGAACGCGATTCGGCCAGAGACAGCTTAAATGTACATCGTGGCTCACTGAATTATCGTAGAATATATTCTAAAATACATATCTGCCGCCCGACCAGCCCGAACGTACAGCGAAAATGTCGACACCTCAAGCACAAAACTTAATATTGGTTGTTCGTCGAAATATGCGCCAGGAAGATCTCCTGGCCAGGGTTCAGGTAGCGCAAAGATTAGCAGCTCTGCTGGCAATAAGGTCAGCGCTTTCGGGTCATGAAGTCGTCCATGCACCGACCTGTAGCAGCCCTAGGCAAAAATGCTGTATACGACCTAACCATTTGTCCAGGATCACAATCGATAAATTGCTAAAGATCCAACCCAAAAAAGTGGCAAAAGAAGAATTCTGGATGATGCCTAGTTAAAAGCACGGGCGCTCTGATGGAAAACGGCCCGATTGACTTTGTCTAGACCATATCATCCCTTTCGCTATCCCATCACTCAAATTCGAGCCTCCTCTATATTTGACTTGACAGTCACTCTAGTCGATATTGGATCCGTGGCTGACCGGCAGCCTTCAGAAGATATAGTAAACCACGCATGTTTTAAGATCTCTTGGACCGGCAAACGTTGCTCCGGGCTGTACCTCAACACTTTGTGTAAGAGATCCTCCAAAACTTCCACCTCTGTGGCTGAGAGTCTCATCCCCATGGGTTCAAACATAGACGTTGTCTCAGGCTCAGTACCATCATTGCTCTCTACTTTGTCTGTCTCAACTGCAACTTCATCTGTGACGGGTTGATTGTCGTGTGCCCCTATGTCCCTGATATGTTGAATTAGCGGATAGTCTTTAGACAAGAGAATATCGTTCGGCCAATATTTTTTGGCCTTCCCATCCTCATCGAAGTAATCGTAGCGCCTCTCCCAGGAACTCCACCACGGCTCCGGGAGTTTGCCTAAAGTCTCTACAATCTGCCGAATAACGTCATCCGAATCATCAAAAAACGATTCAAACAGTTGGAATCCCGCACGAATCTCAAAAATTGTGCAGCCTAAAGCCCAGATATCCGACCAAACACTCGCTTTTTCTTCGAAAAAGACTTCTGGTGCGAAGTAGGACACGGTAATGGCTACATTGTTAGGCGAGGATGTCTTCAAGAAGAAAGATTGACCAAAATCGACCAGTAGAACCTTCTCAGTAAACCACTTATATTCAAGGTTTGAGAGATTTGCGGACTCAACCAGATAATCGGGTGCGCACGGCTTGTCATTGAGTTCTCCCGACCAAGCTCGCACTTTGGCAGTTACTGGGAACCCTAGTCGTTCGTAAACGTCTTGATCCGACCATGAGTCTACATGTGCAAGTTGGATCAGGACATTAGAGGAAGTAAGATCTAAACGCTGCATTAGTGCATCATTGTAATGACGAACAATAAAATACCTCCATGAGCAACCCCTCTTGAGTGCAGGTACCCGACAGTTAGAGTCACCTGCCTCGCGAATTTTCGCGCTAGAGCTCCACGCAGCCTGCGACTTCCAGCTGGCTGGCCCGGAGTGTAAGTGATCTGGGCAAGACTAGGACCCGCAAATGGAGATACAAGACAAGTATGGAAGCCGTTGGGACCTTCAATTGTAAAATGGTCGAGAACGGACAAAATGTGGTCACAAGCAGGGTGGCATATTGCACTTTGTTTGAGATACTGGAGAATCCTCATTTCATCACATGTATTCGAAGCCTCTGCGGTGATTATTTTGAGAGAGACAAGCCGATGACTCTGTCCATCTCGCGCTAACCAGACAGTCGAGAATCCTCCGAACCCAAGTTTGTGAATTACTCGATACCTTCCTCTGGAAAAGCTATCTCCGATAGAAACAGGATGAAAACCACCAGTTCGATAATTCTCTATCTGCTCAACATTGTCCAGGGATGAAGGCACAAATTGCCACGAGGATGCGGTCGTCATGACTGAGCTTAAAAGCTGTGAGCTCGGACACTAAAAGTCTAGGTTAAAATCATGCTCTTGATGGCATGGAGTCTAATAATCACTAACTTATAGATAAACGAACGAATTGAAGCCCCTGGTCAGGCTGGCGCGAAAACGTAGCATTTATTTCAGTGCGCACACATCGCCCGAGTCAATGTCACCACCCCAGCTGAAACCGAATAACCGTTGTGGACAAGGGGGTAGGCGGGCTGTGTGTAGCCTTACCCGGCGATCGGTTCAAGTGTGGAGGGGTTCCGATGATGCAATTATACAGAACTGAGGGTTTAGTAGCTATAATATACGGTAAGTGCGGATGGTACCCTCAAGCCGTTAAATGTTCGTTGTAAGCATAAGCTCACTTGCAATCTTGGAGCCAGCTCAACGTGCTGGAACTACTCCTGAAGCTGTTGCAAAGCCGACAGTCTCTACAGTACCCTGAGCATAATTAAAAACTGGCGTCAAATTGAGATTCGAATGCACACTTCTGTTTCTGTAACTTGCTGAGATTTTTCTTAGTTGCATACAAACGCTCAGACCTCCTCCTATCCTGATCTCGTTTCGCGATGAGTGACGCTTTGCTGTCGTTTGATTCTGTCACAGCCACAAAAATCGTCTCTATGCAGTTCCCACCTTTAAATATTGGCCATGGGCGGTTCAAATCAGGCTCCAACGGGTTATACCATCTCATTTCATAGTTGTGGTGTCAAAATATTGTTTAAGCAAACATCAATATGTCTCCGTCTCGACAGCAGCAAAAGGGTGTATCAATTAGCTGGAATGCAGTAGGCCAAGGGCTGATCAGCGTCTTATTAATTTCTGTGAAGACACAGTCAAATCGATAGCTATAACCCTCGATAAAGATCGAGCAATCATCCGGTATAATCGTCGGCGATTTAGGATGCTAGATCTGACAGAACAAAATCCTAATCCTAAGATTTGGCCTTTGTATTAGCTTCCGGCGGAACAACTGCGCGCCAGAGCATACTGAGAGACCGATTGTCTCATGTCGCTCTCTCAGGTGTCTTAATATTCACTGCAACTTCTAATTTGTCCGCTGCTTCTGTTGTTCGTCGGCCCAATTTCCCCAGTTGCTCCGCCTTGACCCGCCTCAGTACTTACTCGTTCATCCGTCAGTTCAATTTTGTTATCTTATTCTTCCGAGGCTTGTGCGTGAGTTTTCTTCGCGTTGGTACGAGGATAATCAGAGAGTGAAGCCCACATATTCTGCCTGGACAAGGGCATGAAACGTCGCGCCAAGAAATGGCATCTACGATATGTGTTTGCAAAATAGTACCGATCTTAAGCAAAAAAAGCTCAGACATGAGAGGAGCGGGCGAGCCAGTATTTGATGAAGATATCCCTCCCGGCTCTGATACCATGGATGCCATACTCAGCGGCCCTGCTCCTGCCGAGCGTATGGAATTTGAGTTGTCAAGTAGGCTGGGTGACGCTATGCGGGCGCAAGGGTCTTTTTTGATAAAGTGATCGCTATCCCGCGAGTACGTAGCATTACAGGAGAAAGGAGATATGAACATCGTCGCAAAACTGGCGAATATATTTTGGATAGGACGTACTCTTTCATTGCTTACGATAAGCATTAGACGATGATCATGCATGGCTGAGGGATATTCGTATGTCACATTAATCTTTTGCTTTCTGCTATGTCTTGCAAATGAACGTTGAGCTCTGACAACGCCGAGGCTTTTGGGCATTTCCAAGCAGATTAATGTAGCGCAGGACACGGACCCAAGAAACGCCATTAGAAGTGAGTTGCCGTATGAGGAGCTAATCAGAGTAGCAAGGCTTGTTGATGCAGATGTCCAGGACTGAAGAACAGAGCGATCTTTTGACGTGGCGGGTCTTGCGGGGGTGAAGCTCTTTTCCTGTTAGCGACTCCTGATATTTCGAACTGCGCCCTGCTCATTTATTGTCACTTGTCTCAACGTGTATTTCGGACGTTACTTCTGCGAGATCCTCGGCTGGTCGGTCCAACGGACTATCGGTCGCAAGTTTCTTCTAAACTTACCAAAAGTTCGGAACCACGGCGCATTTTGTTTTGCCCATAGAGCGGCTGACTCCACTGAGGCTACGGAAGCTGACTCTACTCCTCTACAAAGAGCGGTAATGGGAACACTGGGGTGACTTCGCAACTTTTCGCGCGACTGTCGACCCCATAGATCTGGCAGTCACGTAAGCAAGGTTCCTACTTTCTCCAGGCCAGGGTCAAGTTATCAATACAATAATAAGAGATTTAAAATATAAATTAATTTAAGTTCTCCATTTGTTATATTGTTCCTGATGTCAAATATAATACAAACTCTATAAAGCTGACAAAAGTGTTCAAGATCATTACCATCTTGCTTCTGTCTTTATAAGTTTCTGTTTTCCATTTTGGGCTCTATAATCAATTGTTATTCATCAAGACTGTTTATCAAGGAAAGAATCCATTACAACTTCGAAGTCAACTGAAGCCACCTTGTATTTCCACAGCGAAAATTTGTATAGATCTATTCTGCAACTTGCTCCTGATGATATCTACCTCCATAAGCTCCGCCAGCTCTACTAGCTCCACTTTGACTGAGCTGCCAAGCGCGCTGCCCAACCCGAAGACAACAACGTCATTGCCAACAGATATTGTCACCACCTCGAGTCCCTCCGCCCGTTCGTATACATACATATTCTGTCCCTTGTGAAACTTACCACTATGGGATGATCGTCAGTACTTCCTAACGAAACCCCACTAATACATCCTGGGTCCAATCCCACAGCTTCGAGGCCAATTTCTCGCTCTCCGCCGTAGCGTCCGCCTGGGTCAGGACGCCGACGGGCTTGTAATACGCCCCCGAAACGAGCTTCTCCCTGTCCGCACCCGTCAGCCAAAGCTGGCTGTAGGCGCCCCTCTCGGGATCCATGAGGGGCACGCGCATCAGTGCATTCGTGACATGCACAAAAACTTTCTTCAGAAGCGGCAGCGAGGTGACTAGCTCAGTTTGGACGACGCCCGGGTGGACGGACACGGCCAGGATGGCCGGGTACCGCCTGGCCAACTCTTTGGCATACATGAGGTTGGCGAGCTTGCTCTGTCCGTAGCGCACCCAGGTGCCCATGAACATGTCCATCGGGGTGCGAAGCCGGTCGTATAGTATCCCGCCGCGCGGGTGGGCTGCGTACCCCTCGGACGTGAGGCAGATTATGCGCACATCAGCGCCTGGTTGGGCTGCAGTGCGCTGTAGCGTCGGTAGGAGTGTGTCGATTATCATTGCGTGTGCGAGGTGGTTGACACCAAACTGTAGCTCAAATCCGTCACGCGTCAGCCCGGGAGGTTTGGCCATGATTCCCGCGTTGCACATGAGGATGTCGAGCCGGTCAAGTGTGAAGCGCTGCATGCCGGCCTTGACACTCTCCAGAGAGGTCATGTCCAGTTCGACAAAGGTGAGTCCCACGTCTGGAGTGGTTGCGGAGATGGACTCGACTAGCTTCGTGGCGGCGTCAACATTTCGACCGCTGAAATAGATATGTGCTGGCTGGTGCTGTATGAGGGCTTCGACACACTCCCGTCCGAGCCCGGCAGTTCCTATACAGCTTAGAATATGTTATAATTATGCACTGGACGATGTACCCCCTGTGACGAAGATGACCTTGTGCTTGAAGGAGGGCAGGTCTTTGGCTGGATCAAAGTCCACGAATCCGGATATCGCGGGCATGATGAGCTAGGTAAAGATGAGGTTATGATTGTAGAGAGCGGAATCTGCCACAGGCCCATGGTTAAATATTCGTGTCATCGGAATAGATGAAATTGGCGAGGTATTCCCGATTAGGCAGGAAACCGTAAGCGGCCCTCTGCTTCGTAGACAAAGCCTTTCCCGATTTGACAACAAACCATAAGCGGCTGCAGGGTCAGGGTTTAGCCCGACTCCGCGCGCAGGCCAGCTGCCACATGCCGCCTCGGGGCTACTGTTGATCCGGAACTGGCACTTGGCCTGACCAGAGCAGCACAGATTGTCAACAACGCAATCTCAAAACATTTCTAGTTTATAAACAATTAATCAAATCATTTTAAGATTAGTTCTAAATCTATTCTACTATCATATATTATAAGTATAGCTTTATTGGTATGGAGAAAAAATGGAGCCCGCAGTTATAGATAAGGTACTTACACCTCCCCCTTTGATGCACAGTTGCTTATGGTCACAGAGAGTTGGTCTTGACAGTTGGATGGAGATCACCGATCCGAAAGAGAGACGCAGACATCAGAACCGTCTGCATCAGAGGACATGGAGTACGACTCTCGCATCATCACCAACAAAGATACTGACAGTTCAGGACAACGGCAGACGGCTCAAAGGGGGTACAAGGCTGAGAAGGCGATGCCCGGAATGCATGTAATGCGACTGGGGAAGGCTTCCAGACCCAAGGGTGAAACATTTCCCCTACCGACCTCCGTACCGGTCCAACCATGCTCCCAGGATCGACGGCCGCCGATATCTACTCAGATACTGCATGGTTTTATCCGAAATCGGACAAAGGACTGCTCATTCGCGGCAGTCCTAGTCTCCCGCGCGTTTCCCTTGTCCGCCGATCACAGACTCATCACGCTAGTCCAATACAACGTGGTCCGCGGTCTCTTCACCAACATTTCTATTCTTTCGTTGCATGGCCATCTCCGCGCGGACTGCGAATACGGCCTGAATATCGCCCCCCTGCCGTACCCACCGACGAGCCGCCGTCCGGCCACCTTTGAGCCTACGCATGTGCAGCTGACGGTGAACCACGCCGTCTGGATCGACATCGTGCCATCCCCCCAGCTGCGGGATAGTCTGATCCTACACCAGGGTCACTATGACGGGGACGACCTCTGCAATGACCTTGTCGGGGGCTTATACGATGGCTTCGACGAGGTCGAGGTTCGCGGCATGATGTTGTGGGCTGAGCCGTGGGTCGAAGACTCCTGGGAGATGAGCGAGGGGTTTGTCAAGAAATGGGTGTTTCTTCTCCAGGGATGCTCTCACATGATGGAGGCGACGAACCGGTGGAGGGAGGGCAGGGGAGAGGATCGATTATCTTGGTGACCTGTGATATCGGATGGTCACTGTAAGCGAAGGTGGACTTTACAAAAGCAAACTCTCCAGTCTTGACTCTCTGCTTGACCTCAGATGCCACCAAGGAAAGCTTTCGATGCTCTGCAGTGAACGATTGCAGGGTGCAGAAGAGACTTTTGGACAGATCGCCCATTCTTTCACTCTCTTTGTTGAGTTTCATCAAAACTTCCGGTCTGGAAGTTCCAGTATTCTGCGCTCCGGGCTTGTAATCTCCATATTGGTATCATACGAAGTCTAGTATCATTACCTATCGTCACCGCCCACAACCCGGGAGAATAACCACATGACGTCATCATTGTTTATTTGACATTCATCTCATCTTTAACTTCGCGTCGTTACTACTCGCTCAATTTTTCGAATTTCGCACTAAAAACTGCATTAATATGGAGAGCGCGCTTGACTATACCAGAAATCACCCTTGAATTCTAAAAAAAGGCGTTATATTAGAGTTCTAAGCTATCACTTGACTCTAATATAAGAAGAAAAACTCATAAACTATGCCTTTATATACCCTATAGGAAAAATGATCTACCCCGCTTCACAAAATTGTATGAGCGACTCGCTTGTCGGGAGGCGCTCCTGCCAGTTTGGAGAGCCACTCTGACCAGGACGCAGGGTGGCGATCCATTCCATCCATTCCACGAGGGGGTTCCGTGGAATGGACGTGGGCTAAGCGCAACTTCGAGATGGAATGGATCCACGAAGGGTATCAGTGGAGTGGATGGACAGTGGAATGGATACGTTGAAGCTATCTACACCTCGATAACTAGCCCAGCGCCGTCCCGCTCTCATTAGCCCCTGAAACCTGTAACTCCTCTTCTCCCTCCTGACCACCTAACGACTGCTTCCACTTTTTGAGCGACTTCTTATGCGACTCGGGCAGCTGTAGAAAGTGCTCATTACTTTGAATAAGACCAGCCTTTTGCCAGGAGCGCAGAGTCTGCACAATACCTATTGTGTTGGCCTCAATACGATTGCGCGAAGGGTGTAACATTCCACCGCAAGATGAGAATAACCTCTCCACATCTGCACTCATAGGTGCAACGGAGAGACCGTCGAGCGCCATTTGAGCTAGCCGGGAATAAAGACTTCGTTTCTCGCGCCAATCTGTTGTAGTGTACGCCTGTTGAGAAGGCAGTGGTGCTTGGCGACTTTCTTCACGACTTTTGTTAAATTTCGTATGGAAGACCTTCCGCCGTTTGACATCTAACGGCACGCTGCGAACAGAAGAGACGCTAAGATGCCTGTATTCTGAGTCCCATAGTCCCTGAACGAGCTGCTTTGCTGTGTCAATCCATGAAGTTTGGCTGGCCCACCAATTCTCGAAGTATGCCCATCGATACGCAGGATGAAGGGCAACAGCAGCATAATGAACAGGCGTCTCATCTAACTTCTCGTAATATTCATTCAGCTTCTTCCATGCAAGATTAATGCTGATTTTGAAGTGTCCAGAATCAGGGTATAGCCCAGCCATTGCCTTCCAATGCTCGAAGCGGGTGAGGAGGTGTTCATATGCAAAGACCGTGTCCCAAATAGTGCCGTATGCGTTTGAGTAGCCATTCTTACGGTCCCTAAATAGTGGCAGAAACGTATCAGCGCGTACCGTAATTGTCAAACCTGCGCTGGATTCGTGGCCCAACTTGGATTAGTATCGCAAGAGGCTGAAAGCATGAGAACTGATCGAGCACTGCCGCGATCGGACAATAGACTTTGACTGTGTTTAATAAGATATACGTTTTCCAGGCATGTCCTAATCTCCAAAGGGACGGATCTGTGGGTCCGTGAATAGAAGGACAAGGGACAGACCAGCGTTTGGCGGGTGAGCCACAGTGATTTATGATTAGCTATCCGTATATCGTCTTGATTGCCATCCGGTGTCACAGCGCTAAGCTATTCTATGCAGCTTTCCGCCCAAACTCTTCATACCAAAGGAGGGGAATATATAGAGGCTCATGATGGACTTTGGTCGAATGATCGTCGATAGCCACCGTAAAACTAATCGTCGTAAGCACTCTGTTCATCCATCTACTAGTCTTGACAGAGCTCTAGCAGGGTGGGGCGGCTTCGAACTTGGCTGGCCGAGCCAGTAAATGCGCGGTGGGAGATAATGCAGTGTACGGGCACCTTAACATGTGTGCATCCCGGACTCGTTCGGGATAAGTAAAAGCGACAGGTATACCGGAAGTAAAAGCGACAGATACCGGAAAACATGTCATGTACGTCTTACCCTTGGTAGAAATTCGCGACGCGCGCCAACCATTTTCGATAGAGTTCTAAGATAGGCAGCTTTATTGCTTGTAATTACAAAATTTTTAAATGTGGATGATGATATACAGTAGAAGTTGGACTGAATAATTATGGCTTGGAATCCACCGGGAGAAATCTGGGAAGATAGCAACTATATACTTATAGATAAATCAAATATAAGGCATGGCGCGACAGACGTTTCCGCTGTTGGTGGGCATAGGTGACGAGCGAAGCTTTGTTGAAGTATGTGGCAGGACGTCAGCGACACGTACCTATTATTCCGTGGAGAACGTATTGCAAGAGTGCGACCATCGGCCTTGAGCGAGTTAAAGTCTACTTCTAGTCGGTTCTTGGCGATTCGTCGTTCGCGCGCTGATTTCAGAGGTCAACTGATAAGGCACCCAGAAAATGCATATGGAGGCAGCGAGTTGATCCTGGCGGCAAGCTGAGCTTGGGGACGACTAGTACCCCAAGGACGAGCGATTACCAAAACACGGGAGCGGTAGGCGTCGCTGCAACCTAGCTCGGCGCGGGGGCAGATAGCTACTATACGGCATGGCTAATCAGGCGCCTGCTCTTCCCCCCGGGGCGGTGGTGTGCTGTTCTTGTGACCACTGCCGGGGAAGATTACTGTGTTTGGGCAAATTCTAGCTGAGAGAATGGGGAGACACCTAATTTTTGCGGGATTTCCCAACCTCGGGAACTTTAAAATTAGCTGGAACATCGTTGTTCCGCCTGACGCATCGGCACCACATCATGTTACACAGACGGCTCCCACATCTTCCGAAGCATCCGATGTTGTGCCGTGACATTACGCAGCCATACGGGTGAAGCTCTCCTTGCCATGGAGCCCCATACATCTCGTTTGGAATATAAATATGTTTATCATGGAATCCATCGTTGGTTGGGCAATTTTCGTAGCTAGCATTTTTAGCCTAACCCTATTCGAAGTACAGGTTTCATCCACTGAAAGAAGGTTTATAATCCTCGGAAAAACCTGAACAAGGTTTCAGATCTTCGGAATAACTGGAACAAGGTTTCTCTTCGGAATAACTATAACCCTGAAGTGTGTTATCTAGTCAGAATACTCCATCCACTTCCTGGCCCCCAACTTCTCTCTCCTCCGTTTTTCCTGTCTATCACGGACAGTATCATTAGCTATGGGTTTATTTAATCGATCAAAGGCATCTATGCCTTTGGAAAAGGAATCAGCGGCGACGACGCCGTCCGAGGGCACAACTCCCCGGCGACCACTATCGCCTGCTCAAGAGGCGAGTGCAGAAACAGAGGCTGGCATGCAATTATCTGCTAAGGATGCTCCATTGTTGGCATATATCCTGGGCGCAGTTGCGTCCATTGGAGGTTTCATGTTCGGATACCAAACTGGTCAAATTTCCGGTGAGTATATTCCTTCGTCCAATCTTGTCTCGATTGCGCAGTGGGTGTGTGTTGCTGACAGATTTGCAGGCTTCCTTGAGATGGCAGATTTCAAGCATCGCTTCGCCGAATGTGTTGAAGAAACAGGTGAATGTACCTTCAGCGCGGCGAGGCAAGGTACCATTGTAGGTCTATTTTCGATTGGTACCCTCATTGGTTCTCTTATTGCCGCGCCCATTGCCGACCGTATCGGCCGACGCCTGACCATCTCGTTCTGGGCCTTCTTCTTCATGGTCGGAACGGTTATTGAGATTTCAAGTTCGCATGTCTGGGTTCAGTTCGCTATGGGCAGATTTGTTGGCGGTCTCGGCATTGGCGCCCTATCAGTTGCGGTTCCCATGTACCAGAGTGAGAGTACGCCCAAGATGATCCGAGGTGTCGTTGTGAGCAGTTATCAGTTATTCGTTACACTGGGTATTTGGGTTGCTTACTTGGTGAGTGTATTTTGTTATAGGGAGAACGAGCAACGCGCTGACAAAATGAATAGATCAACTGGGGCACAGAAACTCGTGAAGGAAGCAGCTCGTGGCGTATCACCAACGGATTGTCTTTTCTGTGGGCTCTTATGCTCGGTGTCGCAATTCTCGGTCTGCCCGAGTCGCCTCGCTTTGCGTACCGTATTGGTCGGGAGGAAGAAGCCCGCAGGAATATGGGCCGCCTTTACAAGTTGAGCCCGAACCATCCCATTATCAACATGGAGATTCAGGAAATTCAGGAGAAACTCGACGCGGAGCGTGTTGGGGGTGACCATCCCTGGTGTATGTACTATCTTAGCCACACCTCTAGATGACTTGATTCTGACCAGATTTAAAGACGAAATCTTCACCGGCCCTCGTATGTTCTACCGCACTATGCTAGGAATGGTCTTACAGGCTGGTCAACAGTTGACTGGTGCCAACTATTTCTTCTACTACGGTACCACTGTCTTCAGCGCGACCGGCCTGTCGAACTCTTATGTAACCCAGATTATTTTGGGTTCCGTCAACGTGGGCGGTACAATCGCCGGCCTTTGGCTGATTGAAAATTGTGGCCGTAGGAAGGCCCTTATGGGTGGTGCAGCCTGGATGTTTATGTGTTTTATGGTCTTTGCCTTTGTGGGCCACTTTTCGTTGGATCATCAAGACCCTGCAGCCACGCCCCAGGCGGGCGCGGTCCTGGTCGTCTTCTCGTGTCTTTTCATTATTGCCTTTGCCAGTACCTGGGGTCCTTTAGTCTGGGCCATTGTGGGCGAGCTATATCCTGCCCGTTACCGCGCCACCTGCATGGGTCTGGCCACAGCAGCCAATTGGCTCTTCAATTTCCTGATTGGCTTTTTTACTACATTTATCACGTCCGCCATCGACTACTTTTACGGCCTAGTGTTTGCTGGGTGTTGCTTCGCGCTGTTCTGGATCGTATATTTCTTCGTGATTGAGACTAAGGACCGCTCCCTGGAGGAGATCGATACCATGTACGTCCTGCATGTCAACCCCATCAAGAGCGCCTCGTGGGACAGCTCCCAGTTGATGAGAAATGGTGACGGCCTTGTCAACACGGATGACCTCTTTCTCGATTCTGGAGCTCGGAGGTTCGCCAAGGACGGAGAGGACGGTGTCGCGGGGGAAGCAGCTGAAGGCGCCCATGTTGAAACTGCGGGGCCGAGCGGGGTCGCCGGTGCCGATCTCGAGAAGGCTGAGAGTCATCACCAGTGAACGATTTTGTTCGCGAAATAGAACGGAGAGTTTACTAAGAACGTGATTTGTTCATCCATTGGATAACTAATAGGTTGGGGTATGCATTTGCATTGACCGCGTTTTCATGAGCCTGTCGTGACTAAAAATTAGAGCACAATTGGGTGCATCATCAAGCCGCACGAAGGCGATAATGCGGTGTCTTTACAATTTTTGTGGCGTATATTCGTATTTAATGGAAAATGGAAATCTGAAGTTACTTGCTAAGCGGACTTCTTTGATCTTAGACCTGACGCGAGAGCAATGTAGAGCTTGACATAGTCGTAGGCAGTGCTAGTTGCAGATTACAGAGCGAAAACATATATTAGTTGAACTAGAAATTAGTAGTCGAAGAAATATTCAAATCATGATCACTTTGGGACAACGGATTATAAAATTTTAGGCATTTTGACAAATGTTTTCGATGTAAAGAATAATTAGGATCTCGAGTACTATGGGCTTTGCGAAACAGAACATGCAAATGAGAGATATGACCCAGACTCGAAACGCACTCTCAACATTGTTTGTCGACAAGTTGGAAAGACATTCCGAATATAGAGGCTAAATACAACTCGGGGTGCTTGAACAAGATGTGGCGCGGAACAGGACAGGACAGAAGATATGAGGGCGGAGCAGAGCAACGCAGAGATCGTATTGGCCAGAATACCAGTAATGAATGGCCGAAGTCGGGAATCTGGAGACGCGGCTGCTCCACTTTGGTCAGGTGGGCAGTGGGTCCACCGGAAAATCTTTTGCGCGAAGGAAACAGCAAAATTGACTTTAATCATCGGAAAATCGTTTCAGCGCGCCCGGCCCGCGACTGAATTTAATCTGGCGACGCGCTTCACGGCACCAGCCGATCACGCCGGGTCACCCGACTGTCAGCATCACGCCCGAAACGGCTGGATTATTCCGTTCGGTGGACGACCGGATTCCGAACGGATCACGCGGTGAAATTATGTAGACCGTTGACTCTGCTCTGTAGTTAGGGACGTCACGGTGGAACAATTTCCGGACCGAGAATTTCTTCAGTGTGGCAAGGAGGGCGCATTTAGGAAGTTGTCATAGGGTAAACTCTTGTGGTGCTGTGGCGAGCAGGCTTTAAGTTCTCGTGCTACGTCACCAAGTTACACCATTTTCCTTAGCTTCTTTATAAGGTTATTTCGTACTGAACTTCTGCCGCTTCTGCCGGCCGACCGAGAAGCGTAGATTCGCGTGGTCACAAACCGTTCGCTGCCGCCGGAGGAACGCGCGCAGTCGCAAAAGAGAAAAGCGAAGGGGGGGAGGGGGGGCACAGTGTTCGCTGGAACACCCCGTATGATTAAGCGCATACTCTGGCAGTTCAAATTTTCACGCCACGCGGGGATAGTTCGAAATAATTGCTCCTAGTCCTTAACGTGTACCATTTTACCGTAACACCGGAGACTGAAATTAGGTGCCCGTAGAATATTTGCCACGGAAACGTTCCAAATTTAAAAAGCAAAAAAAAGGAGTAATTGGAGATGGTCTTACGCGGGATCGAACCGCGGATCCTCGCGTTATTAGCACGATGCCTTAACCAACTGGGCCATAAGACCAATTACATTTGCCATGCAGCAAAATCGGCCTACGACCATAAAGTTAGGGTTAGGGTATCAGCCCGCGCAATAATAACACTGGCTTCCAAACCAAAAAAAAAAAAAATTAGGGTGGTCAAAATGACCGTTTCCTGAGTGCAATTCTGTATTTTGCAATAATGGCTGTCCACGGGCCAGGGAATCCGACTTGTCTTTGATTTTGTGAGCCAGGTTAGGGTTTGGGCGGACAGAAGGCGCAGCGGCGGCGGCGGCCAAACCCACGTCAAAAGCCTGAACAATTATCCCTGATCGGTCTGGCTCCAACTTTACTCTGGCTCCGCTCTCGTTCGCTACTCGCCCCACGCCCACAAACGCCTCGCTCCAACAGCCTTCACGCCTCCTTTTTCGCACTCTTCCTTCTCTTCCTTCTTACTGCAATTTATCACCATCACACCAGCTCCCGATCGCACGCTCTTCACCAGCAAGGCGTCCTTCCTTACTTCATCGACTCTTTCTTCCGTCCCCCGTCCCGCCAGCCGAAGGGGGCCTGCTTGTTAGCTGGCCGTCTCCGCGCAAAGCCGCATGTCTTCGGCCTTCTCTGCCTCTGATCTCGCGCGGCCGCCTATTCAGGCTGCTGCTGCTGCTCCTGCACACGCCTCCGATCCCGTAATAGACGCTTTGAACCACGCAGATCTGCTGCTGCTATCCGACTCGGCTTCAACCTCATCCGCGTCATCAGCTGCATCGGTCGATACGGCTCTCACTGTACCTGACTCGCCCATCACTAAGGCTCCGTTCGATCAAACCATGGCAGACGCAGAATCTGGATCGTGTCCTAGCTCTGGCGACAGCACGCCGACTGGCACTGTTGCTACGACTCCGACAGTACCCGTCACGCTCTCGCTGTCTGCTGCGCCTGATGTTTTGTACACCGCCAACGACGACTCTGTCATCCAGTACGAGCCATCGCGCCACGTCGACTACCTCTCCCACAACTGGCAAGAGTCCGATATTTCATCTTCGTGGAGGTATATTGTCCTCCGTCGCAAAGACGTTGCCAACAGCGCCCGTCTCGAAAACGCGTCCTGGCGGACATGGACAAAGGCAAAATACAATCTCAAGACCGTGTCTCCTGAGAGCGTGAATTGGTTAGCTTTCTCCTTTGCCTTACACTCGTTTTGCTCTCGTTTCTCTTTATTTTGCTTTTATTCTGCGCATTCCGATCGTCCTGTAAACCCTTTTCTTTTTTCGTCAATGTATCTAATCGTCATTCTCGCTCTAGGCTCAAGGACTACGACGTGACGTGGTTATATGGGCCCCTCTATACGCCATCAAAGACATTCCTGGAATCGCCCGTCGTCAGTTCGCCGTCAGTAACCGACAACAGCACTTCACGGAGCGCCGGCGTCCCATCACCTCCAGTCCGATCGTCAGCTACAGCCAAGAAGCCGATCCTTAAGAAGCGCAGTGTTTCCGAGGTCATGCTTTCAAGATCGGTCTCGTCGTCAAATCTTCTCAAGCAAGCCGCCGCATCAGTGAAAGCCCAGCGCCATTTGCGGGCGCCGGGCACTAAACCTACAACCGCGTCCTACTCCTCATCACAGCCGCCATACCCGTCTATCGTTGAGCCTGAGCGACGAGACCCGCGATTTCCGTCGGCACTGGTCGCTAGAAGCTTCGCTGCCAGCAGTGCCAATTTTTCTGACCGTCTAACTCTGGGCAATGGGAACACGCAGAAACAAGCAGCAACCAAGCATATTCATTTCAGCGACCGCGTTGAGCAATGCATTGCTCTGGAGGCCAAAGATGAGGACGACGACACATTTAACTCGGTCACTCTGTCCGGTACATCGTCAGCAACCTCGACAGACGACGAAGATGCGGACGAGGATGAGCCGGGCTTATTCCTGATGGTCCGTTCAGGGTCGGGTTCGTTCCAACGGCCAGCCTCCCTTGAACCCCACACAATTGCCAAGCTGCCAGCTACAAAGCTAAAGTACGTACATGAACCAGGCGAGAAGTTGGAGGTGTCAGCTACATCGCGAAACCCATCCGCGTCCTTTTCAATGGGTGACGACGACGACTACGACGATGACGACGTCGACATTGGTCACGAAGCAGGTTACGATGATGACGAGGTAGACTACTTTTCGCGAAACCACTATCAATATCACAGACATCAAACCAGTGACACGCCTCACAGTCGATACGAGGAGACAACGCCGACTGGGTCATCGTCCTCGCTCCCTCAGGATCCCCCCCTTCTTCCGTCTCGATCTTCAACCTCTAACCTTGCATCCTCCTCATCTACATCATTTGCATCTAAATCGCCATCATCAAATCTTGCGTCGCGGTCATCTAATTCAAACCTTGCCGGATCGGTGTCGCAACCACACACCACTTACCTAGAAGACTCGTCGTCTTCCGAAAACCGGCATCCAGATCTTGCCTCTGATTCGGACTCGGACACTATGTCGGACGACGGAGACGTTGTTGATATGGACAGTTCACTCATTGCTTCGTTGCGTCGGGATAGTGTTGTGCTGGCCCGGGGCCGCATAAACGACATACTGTCTAGTACCAGTATCGCAGACGACGGCCCGTCTAGCGAGCATGCCGATCATGTGTACAGGGACGAAGATTTCGACGATGTGCAATCGACGGTACACCGGCCTGTCAGCGTACACTCGAACGCATCGTCGTCGTCAGTCCCGATACCGCCTAAAGTCGATAGCGAAGATGATGACGATTACGACGGCGAGATGGACGATATTCAGGATCCGGAAGGATTCTGGGGCCACATCAATCATGCGGTCACGGCGGCCAAGGATCTCGCGACTGTGTTCTGGAATGGAGGATGGCGCAAGTCGACGTAATGGGAATCAGTGAAATGATACATGTGTGTGTGTGGTAATGGACTGGGTGCAGAAAAGTTTTAATCAGGTTTGTTTCTTAATCGATCGTATTACATGTTTTTGTTGTTTTAGGAGTCTACATCTGGTTTAGTTGCTTTCATCCCTAATTATACACTGGTTTTAGTTGTTAACTTTATATTTGAATGTGTTGATTGTATTGTTTATACTGTTGTTATTAATGGCATTTTAATGATTTTGTGTTTGATGGGCCCTTATATATTGTTTATTGACTGTTTCTTCGGGAAGTTCATTTTAGTTTTTGTGTTTTTTTTTTGTTTGCGCACAGATACAAATTCATAAGATTACAGCTCATCCTCAGTCCCGTTCAATCCAGACACCGACAATTGACGTTCTTGTCTTGTGACTGAAGTCGTGCCGAAAGCCAACCGCCTGGGAACTGACCCGAGTATGCCCGACCTAACGAGTGTGGGGAAGGCGGTCGCGTGTCGGGGGCTATCCTCGGCCAAGGCGGGGTTATGAGCGGACGCCCGATTCAAGCCGCGATAGCGTAGCTAGGCTTATTATTAGCTAACCCTTTTTTCCAGAAATATTTGATCTCGATACCATCCAGCTTGTCGCAAAAGAGATCTAAGTAATGGTTAAATTACTTTGATATCACGACTTATGCACAATCCCCTATCTCGGGCGTGTGACCCGGCTTCAATAAAGTCCGAAAGGGCCAGATCTCCATTATACGCAGAATTTAGGATTGTCTTGAGTGTTCGATTATCATTAACTCCAGCTCATTCTCGTGAATGACATGTGCTAATATTGTGTTTTTGTTTTTTCCCGGGATCTGGGCACTGTTGGCATTCAGATCGGGAATAGTCGGGAGCAGATCGCGATCATCCGGAAGAAACCGCGCGCGGACGTCGGGTGGAAACTAACGAGCACCGCCGTTTTGAATGCGGCAAAAAGGCGGGCGACCGCCAGCCGCTTCCGTCGTGATCCGTGAGCCAAATGTGAGTGAGCCTTGGCCGTGACACCGCCACAGCACCGCCATCGCACCGCCACGGCCCGAAGAGTGGCCACACCCTAACCCACAACGGGCTGTTCTCATCCTTGTTGACAGTTTGCTGATCCTGGTTGAAAATGGTTTATCCCTTCTCGACCTCGCTCGCGTCCTTCTCCTCGCATGGCGCTGACTCTGCGACACAGACTTTCCTATTCAATGGCGATGCTCTGCACCCTAGTTGGTTGCTCTGCGCTCGTGCCGCTCCAGGCGCTGTCGAGCCTGTCCGTATTCGGCCATGCAGTCTATCATCTTCAACTAGTCTGGCGTGCCTCGTGCGGTCGTGCCAGGGATCTAGCATTCAAATCCTTGTTAGCGCATGTCTGTCCGCGATAACCTTTTCTGGAACTTCAACCTGTGCAGTTGGCGTAAACTGTCCCCTTTCTATGCGCGATCTTCATAATATCATTCTAGGTGGTTGCCATTAAGCCTACCATCCGGCAACCTGGTCCTTGTTCGTTGCCTATATATTCTTTTGCGTCGCTCTCATCGCTTCTTTCCTGATCCTTTTCGACGTCGCAGCCTCCGTACGGATTCAATTGGTGGCTCGTTTGACGACACTTACCAGCTCAACATGCTTACAATCGACAACAACGCGAGCGGATCAGCCGAACTTACGCGGTCCCGTTTGGCTCTGCAAGCTGTCTTGGCTGCCCAGAACCCCAGCGCTAGTTCTCACACCAGACCTTCTGATGGACGCGTCGTTCCCGCTCGGCAATACACCGAGTCTAGTATCCTGTCCAATGCCAGTCGCTTCAATTTCGGTGTCATGAACTTGCCGAGCGTTAACGTAATCGGCAACCGCAATATCTGGTACGCTCACCAATCAGCAGCTGCGTCCTGTGACTTGCAGCAGTCTGTAACTGGCAGTTCGCAGACGAGCAGCCTGTTCGACTTCAACTCGGTGGCCGCACAGGGTGGCGGCGATACTGCCGACAGCAATATCTGGGCCGCACCGTCGATTTCAAGCACCGTCGACAACAGCCCTTGCTCGACGTCAGAGGAGGCGGACGAGAAGACCGCGTCTCCCGAATACATTGCTAGCAGTCACCTGACTCAACAATACGGGGACATTGATCTGCTCAGATATGAATATGCGCCAAACGCTGGCTTGGGCGACTACTCAGCTGTTGCGCACGCTTTTTATCGCCAGTCCAGCTCTCCTTTAAGTGAACCGTATATGCTCAATCCCATGTGTGACCGTCGGCCTGTCATCGATGCGTTGAATGTTGCAACAGACCTCAAGCCGTACGAGGACTACTTTGTCAAACTTGATGCCAGTGAGTTCTCAGAGTTACGCTACCACCTTTCGCAGGCCCATTTCGCAAGTTCAATGTCGGTTCATTCTTTCACCCCTTTGTTTTTGGAGCCTTTTTTCTAACTAGAACCAGAGCTCCAGCTGTGTCATATAATTCGCTCTCAAAAGTGGTTAGAATCAGGTCGCACGTCCGGCCGCCATTCCTGCACGCCATGGAGAACTTCATGATGAGCACGATTCTGAAAACCGGAAACCCTGTGTTTCTCGACACGACTCCGAAGACCCACGAGAAGCGTCTGGAAGAGTTGGAGTATTGCTATCAGAAGATGACGCATGTCTATAAAGGATCTCGACTGTCGGCCTGCTCGTCGCTTGGTGTTGAGTCTGAGTATTCCCACTCTCGCCGGGACATTACGACACTATTTCTCAACGGGTATTACGAGAATCTGAACCAGCTGTGTCAAGACGCATTCACTTTGCTCCTGGATTACCATGTCAAGACAGTTATTGTTACTGCAGTGAAGGAATATGCGCCGAATCCTGTGACTTGGCGTGATGTGCGACCGGCGCAGCTTACCCAGGATCTCGATATGGCTCGCACGAACAGCGTGACGATCGACCAAGCGCCGGAATTTGCGGATTTCTGCAAAGATTTTGACTGGAAGACGTACGAAGAATCTGGATTATACACATACAATGGCGAGCACCTTGTCGGTCAGTTGTACATGGTAATTATTATCTGGAAGCGGCTTGACAACAAGGGCAATTACAACTGCCGCACGCGGCTTGAGTTTCCCGTCAACCGAAATGACTTTTTGGAGAACGGCAAGTTTGGTCTTCGATTTGATGACATGGCTTCTCCTGTCAGGTTGAACGGGGCAAAAGTCGGATGTGCCGAGGTCGACTTTGACATGGACGAGTGCTGGAGGCAGATGCAGCGCGCGATCCAGATGACGGCCCTTGAGCGATATATGCGCGGGGTCAGACTTGTCGACCCTTGCTCCGCGCCTGCCACCTCTTGAACTATAGATTACAGTGATAACCGTACGAGTTTACGACTATTTACGACTATTTTATTCGTTTGCATAGTAATTTGGGAACGGAGGATGGATAATATGTGTGCAAAGACTAATGTCTACCTGTTTCTATGTAAATATGTAATTTAATGATGCATGATAACTATGTGTTTTAGGTATGCAAACTAAATAAATGTAAACTGCTTTAACCATCGTCGCTTAGAAGTGGTTGTGCAACGCTCCATATGTTCCCACGGCGAGTCGCTCGCACTCGAAAACACGCGTGGATGTCGTCGACTTTTAGATGCTTTGCACTCGCTTACCTTCTGACGAGAGTGCTTCTTCCGTACTTTCAAGGCCAAAAAACACTTCATTTTTCGGTTATACACTTTAGGTGTTTGACGACATCAGACTTTGACTGAGGTCCAACTGACAGTTGCGATGGCCTGCCTTCCATAATTAGTTAGGGGTGGATACGATTTGCGATTAATCGTTATTCGTATTCGTAAAGTCCAATACGATTACTATACGAGTCCATGTGAAACTTTACGATTAACTATACGAGCGCTGAGGTTGGTTACTCGCAAAAAATCGTATAGTCATGCACGTGACTTCACTATCTGCCCTGAAATATGGCTTTTCTGTAAATGATACGACATATT
>JAJLTP010000123.1:0-43290 GCA_030568275.1 Lipomyces orientalis | reverse complement strand
CGAACCCTGAGCGTGATGACGCCGGGGTAATGTGATAACTCTGGGAAGCTCCGCGAGTAGTGTGATGACTATGCGGATGATGTAATGTGCTCCCAGAAGAGTGTAATAGCTATGTCATTAGATCATTGTATTAGAAAGTTGATCTAATATAAGAAGGAGCCTGATGCCTAAGAGAGAAAAGGCAGGCTTCAGTCAAAAAAGCCAATTCTTACGTTCCCTTATTCTTCTATTGCAACCCCTCCTGTCTTTTCTCATAACACATATAAGTGTTACAGCACGGCACCGATAGCGAAATCGGACGCGTCGGTTTCGACGAGACAGCGACGTGAGGGATCGAAGTGGGCGAGAATCGGCGCGGAAATAAACGAGAAACGAAGACTTACCGAGTGCGACCTTGTCTCCCTGCCTCTGTCCTACCTTCTGCTGGATACTCGTGGTGTCCAGGAAGTGGGCAAGCGGGGATCTCGGTTGACGAGGTGGTTGATGGCATTGTTAATGAGACCTTCGCGCAGCCCATGATAGGGAATTGGAGAATGGTCAACATCAGGATAGTTAGATTGAAATAGGATGAACTGGCCACGACCGATGAACACTCCTATTGCGCTTTCAACACCCTATTTGTACTCTAACCTTTTTGGCCGGAAAGCGACTCACGTAGACGGCCTAACATAAAGTTAAGTTGCTACCCAGTCTGACTTCATATAACTATAGCCATACATCGCTGCAGTCAAATCAAGCAACTGTGGTTCGGTCGCTTGGAGATAGTACCGGCTTCCTCCTGTGTGGTGCACTTTCTGAAGGTTAAGGAGTTCAGCGCGAGGCTCGAACAAGCCAATTTCGGTGGGGAAGTGAGCGACAGGCGCTACTGTGCCGTGCTGGTAGCGTGGTTCATGGCTATGGTGCTGCCGGCGGCTGGGCGATGATATCCTTATTGCCCAACACTTTATTTATGGGTTTCCCACCATAGGAGCTAATAAAGATATATAGACATTTTGCTACAAAGTTTCTTAAAAGAGCCCGTATGCACCAGCTATTAAGCTATCTATTTACGGTAGTGCCAAACCAGCAATGTAACCATAAAGTGGCTCTTGTTCATTATCTTGTTCTTCCTCTTGCTCTTGCTCTTCCCCTTGCTCGTGATCTTCCTCTTCCTCTTGCCCTTCCACTTCTTCTTCCTCTTCCTCCTCTACCACTACCTTCTCCTCCTCCTCTTCTTCTTCCTCCGCCTTCTTTGATGAACGTCTCAAAGCGATCTCCTGCAGTTGAGCACATGGCCCCCATGAGTATTTGGACATAAAGAGTCGCATTAAATGGAATAACTTTGTCCGGAATGTGTGCAGCCTGCCATGCATTATCCGGAAACAAATCGCTTATGGTAATTCCAAGTGTGGTAGGGAGATCATCACAGGTGCGCCCATCTCGAACCAGGTACTGCAGAGTTACGCAAGTCAGAATTAGCCTCACAAAGTTAACCTGATAATACGACTCACGTATCTAGACGAAATACTGGTACCGGTTCGCCAGATTTCAATGAAAACGTCCTTCAGCTCCCCAGCCCACTTGTGGCCTCGGTACAAAAATTGAACGTGGCGGTTGTTGGAGAGGTTCAAACCCAACGTCTCATTCATACTGCTCTCCATTAGAGTAATCGCGGCTTTCACATCTTCGATATCCCCGTACTCAGTAGTAGGATTCTTGAACCGCGGTTTCTCAGTAAGACAGACCAATATATAAACATTAACACCGTGACCATTGATCCACATGTCCTTGCTTCTACAGAGGCTGTTATAGTCCTCGCTGAACCCGGCCTCGAGCACGACTGTTACCTTGTCACCATCCAGAGAGCTATACCTCACTCCTCCATCTGGCTGCTTCGTGCTCCCCTCAAACTCGCCTTCAAAGTTGCTAGTGGTGGTGGATCCATAATGTATAATACGCGATGCCAGACTATCCGTCGACAGGTATTGCCTAGCATCTGTGACGATTGGACAAATGAGGTCTAATACTGCAGATTCATGGATATTACCGGGACACGTCACCACAGTCACCGTCTCGGTGAAACTGTTATATGACAAGGATGGGTATCTATAACAGCGAAACCGTTAGCTATTTCTGAACAATAAGATCTGCAACTCTTATACTATACCGCAGTTCCAGGGACTCGGGATATAATTTGAGAAATGCCTTTTCTAGTTGCAAATACTTTGTACGAGGCAGCTGAACATCTAGTCTCCCCTCCGGAGGGTTACTCTTCAGGAAGTTAAGTGCCCTGTTATAGTTCGCATCCATGCTCTTGTCCGCGCAGAAGAAGCGTCCTTGGCCATCTGCGCTGCCCCAAAAGTGAAATTAACGCTTTTGGCAACAGACTGATTGTTGGTGAGACTACTGTAGCGCGTGAGACCACCAATCTCGAGAGGTTTTACCGAACCGTGGCCAACTGGTGTTCTGCTCTTTTCCTTCGCGACCGCGGAGATCATGATCGGCGCCACACTGCGTGAGGCGCAGCCTGTGAGTGGATCGTTGTCTCCGCAAACGGCATCCATGACGTAATGGATGAATATCTTGATAATGTGTGGTGACTGAGATAACGAATGGAAGGAACGCGACACAGGAAGGGAAGCTCACGAGAAGTGTTTGAAAGCAGACAGCTTGTTTGTTTACGTGCCGCGCATTTCAAATTGGACCGTCATTCGTGCGATGTTTCTATTATTTTCTACCCAAGGCAAGGGTTTCTGTCTCAACCCGAAGCGTCAGCTTGCAGTTATATTTTATTTTATTTTTCACATATATTAGTCTTGCGTACGAGTATTCCAAGTCAGTTTCGTAGTCTGTAGACATTTTCATAGCGTGTCAATCGTTATTGAATTCATGAACGATCAAGCAGACATCGATGAGCCAAACCTGGAGATTGTACTGAAACCGAACACAGTCCAGAACCCTGTCTGGTCTGATCGACCTTCGGACCTGCAGCTTCTGTTTCGTTTTAATGGGATAAGATGCGGAGTCAATACTCTATTCGCCCATATCTGACAAGCTGAATTCGCTTAAATAGGTCAGGCATGTGAACCTTCCTGCGATCGGCGCTGATTAGGGTTGATCCATACTAGGATGAACCTCACGAACCAAGGCGGTTGCCATAGCAGTTGCTACACTCTGCGCGACTTCCGGGACATTGCGTCGGACCGTACTTGACGCTGTATCTCCTATTTAATTGCCTCCGTAATCCGCAGTTCATACTGCAGAGACGGATGGCGATGAAGGAAAAGTCCGTTTCGATCAATGGTTTGCATCATATTAAGCAGTATTAAGGTAGATTAACCTCAGAAAGTACAAATAATTGCCCTTTTGGCGAACGCTGGCAGATGTTACGGTGCGATGTGGAAACAATAGCAGGGCATTGAAATAAAGAGTGGAGTGAAGTAACTTACATGCTGATGAGAAAACCGCGTAAGAGCTATGGAAAGGGATATCCTAGAGGCGTAAAGTGTTTCGCATAATGTACAAGTGGAAGTCGTGAAAGTTTCAGGGGCTTGTCGAGGGGTCAGGGTTAAGCGGTGGATGAAACTATAAAAAGGGCTGCATGTAAGTTATCAACATAATGGACGGATAACGCGCACAATCTTGCTGCTACAGTAAACCTCGATATAAGAATTAATTCAGCCACGGCTTTCAGTTCGTCATATCGATTTTCGTTGTATCAAGGAGCACTGCTATTTATAATTTAACTACAAAAATATGCTCTAATAGTTAACCGCAGAATTAGAGCCTTCTATAAAATCAGCTAATCAACCTTTCTCCAGATGCCCGCCGATGACTACCGTACTTCTCGCCTTGGCTTCTCTCCACGGGCTTAGCCTACTGCAATGGGCCTAGATTCGCTCGAGTGCAGTCTTTCTGTTACTTTACTATGAGTTGAGGGCCGTACCGTGGATAGGGCGCCGAACCAAACCGAAGACCAGTTTCCGACCGGTCGGGACAGAGCCTCAAGCGCCTCCATCCACCAACTCCATTGTGTGTGCGTACCGTGCTGGCAGCCTGGTTCATGGCTAAGGTGCTGCCGGTGGCTGTGCAATGATATCCTTATTTTCCAACACTTTATTTATGTTCCCACCCTAGGAAGCTAATAGAGATATAGAGACATTTTGCCCACAAAGTCTTCTCTTAAAAGTTGCGGAGCCGGTATGCACCAGCTATTAAACTATCTACTTGCAGCAGTGCCAAACCAGAAATGTAGCCATAAACTTGCTCTCGCTAGTTATCTTCCTCTTGCTCTTCCTCGTCCCCTTGCTCATGATCTTCCTTTTCCTCTTGCCCTTCCACTTCTTCTTCCTCTTCCTCCTCTACCACTACCTTCTCCTCCTCCTCCTCTTCTTCTTCCTCCGCCTTCTTTGATGAACGTCTCAAAGCGATCTCCTGCAGTGGAGCACATGGCCCCCATAAGTTTTTGGACGTAAACAATCGCATTAAATGGAATAACTTTGTCTGGGATGTGTGCAGCTCGCCATGCATTGTCCGGAAACAAATCACTTATCTTAATTCCAAGCGTGGTAGGGAGATCATCACAGGTGCGCCCATCTTGAACCAGGTACTGAAGAGTTGTGCACGTCAGAATTAGCCTCACAAAGTTAACTTGATAATACGACTCACGTATCTAGACGAAATACTGGTACCGGTTCGCCAGATTTCAATGAAAACGTCCTTCAGTTCCCCAGCCCACTTGTGGCCTCGGTACAAAAATTGAACGTGGCGGTTGTTGGAGAGGTTCAAACCCAACGTCTCATTCATACTGCTCTCCATTAGAGTAATCGCGGCTTTCACATCTTCGATATCCCCGTACTCAGTAGTAGGATTCTTGAACCGCGGTTTCTCAGTAAGACAGAGCAAAATATAAACATTAACACCGTGACCATTGATCCACATGTCCTTGCTTCTACAGAGGCTGTTATAGTCCTCGCTGAACCCGGCCTCGAGCACGACTGTTACCTTGTTACCATCCAGATACTTATACCTCACTCCTCCATCTGGCTGCTTCGTGCTCCCCTCAAACTCGCCTTCAAAGTTTTTAGTGGTGGTGGATCCATAATCCAGAATACGAGATGCCAGACTATGCGTCGACAGGTATTGCTCAGCATCTGCGACCATTGGATTAAGAAGGCCCAATGCTGCAGACTCATGGATATTACCGGGACACGTCACGACAGTCACCGTCTCGGTGAAACTGTCATATGACAAGGATGGGTATCTATAACAGCGAAACCGTTAGCTATTTCTGAACAATAAGATCTGCAACTCGTATACTATACCGCAGTTCCAGGGACTCGGGATATAATTTGAGAAATGCCTTTTCTAGTTGCAAATACTTTGTACGAGGCAGCTGAACATCTAGTCTCCCCTCCGGAGGGTTACTCTTCAGGAAGTTAAGTGCCCTGTTATAGTTCGCATCTATGCCCTTGTCCGGCGCACAAGAGGCGTCCTTTGATTCCATAACTGGCATCGGCGGCGCTGCACCCCCAAAAGTGAAACCAACGGTTTTGGCAACTGACTGATGGTTGGTAGCACTACTGTTGCGCGTGAGACCATCAATATCGAGAGACTTTACCGAACCGTGGCCAACTGGTGTTCTGCTCTTTTCCTTCGCGACCGCGGAGATCATGATCGGCGCCACACTGCGTGAGGCGCAGCCTGTGAGTGGATCGTTGTCTCCGCAAACGGCATCCATGACGTAATGGATCAATATGCTGATAACGTATGGTGATTGAGATAACGAAGGAAAGCGACACAGGAAGCGAAGACCGGGAGAACTGTTTGAAAGCAGACAGCTTGTTTGTTTATGTGCCGCACATTTCAAATTGGACCGGCCGCAGCGTCAAAGTCATTCGTGCGATGTTTCTATTCTCTAGAAAGGCAAGGGTTTCTGTCAACCCGAAGCAAGTCAGTTTGCAGTAGGGCTGCTCCGAGTACGAATATTCGCAGTTAATCGTCTATATTCGTATTCGTTATTTGCAAGTACCAACCGCTGCGAATAATATTCGCTATTTTATTCGCAAACTGAGCAGTGCGAATAACATTCGTTATTCGCCGAATATTCGCATTTAATCACCTGCTCAGGAGTAGTTTACCATGTCCTCTGTCTCTGTGGCCAAGTCCGCTCAAAGCAATGACGAAAATTTACAGAAACGAGCCATAAAGTGTTTTTTCTGACTGCACTGGCTACTACTTCCATTTGCGACGGTGTAACGAAAGAGTGGACGGGCCACGGTTTAGTTTGGCTTGTTCTCGTTCGAATGAACGCAAGACATTGGGCGCAGCCGCGAAAGAATTCTTTGACTGTCATGGGAACTTCACGTAAGCTTTTCGAAATCTAATCGCTCGGCGACTATTATCTACGATCATAAGTGTCACGCTGAGACACCGAAATTCCGCATCACCGAAGAAATTCAACAGTATATCAAAGCCCAGCAACTTTGACCTGTTTTCCAGCACGCATGGGTTAGGGACTTCTGGTTTATGAATCCCGGCGAGTGGATCACCGAAATTTGGTAGAGTATTTTAGTTGCAAATAATGATAAGACTCAATATCCAGGAGACATAGACCTGCTCGAGGGTCGTTACTGTGGATAGGGAGAGGAATTGGCATGTTTTGTGATAAGGAATAGCCTATGTATAGAAAGTTGGATAAGGACGAGTGGAGGTCTGGAACGTCCGAGGGGTGAAGGGGCTAAACTATAACATGGGCTGCATGTATCTATAGTAATAATAGAATCTTAGGGTCTACAATCTTCTGCTGCGCACATTAAGTTTCAACATGTTTGTTTACTCACTAAGCCTCGATCAGTCTGTATGCGAATGATATAGCTCACTGACCCAGAAACTTTGACTTTTACGGTCAGCGGCTTCTGTGATCTGCTAGTGCGCTCCGGAATGCGAGGGAGAAAGAAACAGGGAAGTCAATGCAAATTGAGAGCCAACTAATTGATTCTACCGACGTATCCGCCTCGAATAAAAATCTGCCACTTGGGATCGGCACAGATAATATCCAGGCCCATTTTTCGTTATCCTGGCAAGTTATTTATATCCGTATACGTATCCATATCCAGAAGAAACGGGCTTATCCGTATCCGTATCCATATCCATCATATCTACGATATCCAGGATGCATCCAAGCCATTTAAGTGGTGACGACTGGCAAATTGTTCATGAACTGCGAACACTTTTGTTCAAATTCGAAAACTGGAGTCTAATGGCTAGTACAAACCATACTGTCTCATCTATGTGCCAATCCTGAGGGAGATGGTTTTTCGGTCGATAGCTGCAGTAGAAGGCACTGACGATAATACATACAGTACGGCTTGCATTGCGGCAATATTGGCTGCACAATAAATTAAACTCCTCTCGTCACTGAGCTCTTTGTGCGACAGCCCTCCTTTAACTCGTGGGTCTAGCTTTTTTACACAGCCTGGCTTCATCACTACAATATTTTCAGCTGGGCGGTGTGGAGTCTGGTTTCGGTCGTAAGATCCGAAACGTTACACAAGGAGGACAGCCAGACCATGGCTGTCGGTAGGTATAAATATGCGTTACTTCGGCATTTGATTAGGGGTGGACACGAATAAAACTTTCCTTATTCGTATTCGTTATTCGTATTCGACATTCCGAATTTTATTCGTTGCGAATACACGGAAATCATGCGAATACGAATAACGAATAATATTCGTAGTTTGCCGACGCTAATAATTAGTCAAACTTTAAATCGGATATTGACCGTTACTTTTAAAGTGGGCTTGTGACAGTAAATGATTCCGTCACTTTGGAACAGGGTTGGCTTTTTGAATGGTGGAGACTCCATCAAGCTGAGTTCCCTCACATGGCGGCGGCAAGCTAGGGACTATTTGGCTATTCCGGCCTCTGAGGTAGCAGTCGAAAGGTTATTTAGCACAGGGAGGGATATGCTTGGGTTGCGCAGACACTCATTGTCTGCCGAGACTATGAGGAAGCTGATGTTGTTGAGGGGCATGTCTAATGAGGAGGATGCTAGGAGCCTTGATTTGCAATGTAGCGTTAGTCCAAATATTACGAATATTACGAATAATTTACGAATAAATTTATTTTATTTGTATTCGCAATTAGTAAGCAGAAAGTTCAATTATTCGTATTCGAATTACGAATATTCGTACGAATACGAATAAATTTCGTTATTCGTGTCCACCACTACATTTGATAAAATTTTAGCGGAATCAGGACTGCAATTATCATTCCTTCATGAAAATACTAGTCGATGGCTGAAAGTACTGTTATTATTTCTCGAGTGGCGCTTTGTCTGCGTCCACACTAATAGGAAATATTTACAAATTAACGACCATTACAAATTAACTGGACACTCTTAAGATACGGGAGATATTCTATTCAGTCGTAAAAACAATTCAGCCTCCATTCTCTCAGCTGCCCACTAACTATCTCACCAAATATGTCGGATTCGCCAGGAAAATCAGACTCAAAAATTGGCTCGCCATTCCCTTCATATTAGCCAGGAAGTCTGACGGAAGTGCCAACACAAAAACTCATCTATAACCCTTCCCTCATTCCCTGGGTCCCTGCAAACTGGATCAGGGAATCTCCCATCAATCCCATCCACGTCTTCAGTGGACGGTAAGCGTAGTATCTGTTATGGAGTCGGAGCGCTTGGGGTAGTTACTGTGTTAACGACAGGCTGCACATTGATTAAGGGTTTTAACAGATGACAAATTTTCCTGAGGAACAGACATAGGGATAAGATCTGGAATGCTATGACGCAACAAGAGAAAGAGCATTACATGAATACGACGAGCGACCGTGGGAACCAGAGATTGGAGTTTAGATTTGTCCATTAGATGTGACAATGGCTGAGACAGGTAAAATTAGTAAGATGGTGTACAGCTACGGAAAAAATTTGGAAGGAAGTTTTAGAAAAAGTTAGAGGCAAAATTGAACCACAAATGTCGCTTCGCGCCTATGCTCCTTCATGACGACATTTGTCTAACCAAAATTATTAGTAACCTTGCTTGAAATAGAACAATCTGCCGATTTATTTCCTTAAATGCTACGTAGATGCGAGTCTTATCCTGAACATATAACCTGCAAACAAACGATTGATACTTTCGGTGAAAGGATAACACCAGTACACCACACAGTAATGAGCCGCACTCTCAGTGTTCTCCTTTGGGAGTAGTACAAGGGGCAAGTATAAGGGGCACTTCGGTCTCACTAACTTGCTCGAAAGCCGTTTAGATTTTTCCCCGTTCATCTCAAAAAATCATACTTGTCATCCATCTTCATCAGCATCCTCATAGTCTGTGCCTTCATAGAATGCCTCCGCACCGCCAAAATATATCTTCCTACATTAAACATTCTTTCGACTATGTGAGGGCCGGGCCTCTTATCGCTTATCTCTTGAACGGATCAGTACGGAAAGTGACAATCTTGTAATTGTCATCCGGATTGATGGAGAAGTCAAAACCTGTACTTACTATTACTGTCACCGTCCCCTCGGAGGAAGCCCACCTAAGATGCTCCGCAAATTTGAAGTCCTCTTAAGTAAAATTACCGTACTACCTTGTAAGCAACTTCTCTGCCGTTTTCCCCTGATCATTTAAATCATCTCTTCAGCCTCCAAGTCTTGCGCCTTCCCAATAAGCCACGATAGCTCCCGTCTTCTGAACTCGTCATCATTGAGACGCATGCTCTCAAGCTGTCTTTTCTCCTCCATGATTGAAAGGAACAAAGGATTTAGGTCATTTGTAATACCGGCGCGAGACCATGACCTCAATACTTGACACATCCCTATTGTTTGCGCATGAAGACTACTCCGTTCGTTGAGGGACAACCATCTGCCCTGAGGCTGAAAACAGTCTTTCACACTCAGCAGACATGGATTGTATCGTGAGAAAGTCGAGAGCCATTCGAGAGAGCCGAGGGTATTGAAAGCGCTTTTCATGCTAATAGGCTATTGGATCACGAACAAACTTGTCGTCATTGCGGGGAGTTGCTTGCCATTTTTCGAACTCATCGTCGGCAAAGAGATCATCGTCTAGACCCCCTGCTTGATTCGAATCGACTCTGATCTGTTCGCAGTGCTCTTCGAAGGCGTTGTAATAGTACTTTTGTCGTTTTGCATCTTGCTCATCGTCCGAGATCACCTCGAGATCTCGATACCTCTCTTCCCATACTTGCTGAACCATCCTTTTTGCAGTTCTGATCCAATCAGGATGACGCGACCATGACTGTTCGAACCACCCCTATCTATACGCTGGATGAAGCGCAACGGCAGCATAATATATCGGTGTTTCGTCGAGAATGGTGTAGTACTTCTCTAGCTTCTCCCAGGCCATATTAATACCAATCCTGAATTGTTCAGGGTCAGGAAAATCCTTTGCCATCTCCTTATATTTCTCCAGCTTGCCGAGCAAGAATTCAAACCCGTTGATCACATCCCAAATGTTTCCATAAGAACCGGTATATCCCGTCCTGTGCTTTCTGATCAAGCCATCGCCTTCCAGAGTCTTGACTGCATCTTTGTAGTACCCGAGAATTGTTGCAAAATGTTGGAGAACAGACCAATCATTAGCAGTAAGTTGGCTATCGCTTTTGAGGATTCGGGGACAGACTGCCGACTTCTTCAACTGGCCGGTTCTTTTCGATATATTCTCCTCCTCCCATTGGCTTCGGTACTTTGTGACGAGCATTTGGAAGTAAGTTCGAAGCTTCAAAGCACGGCGGATCATATCGAGCTGGGAAAGCCAACGGGTGTCATTATCAAGGACTACCGAGAGCGGTTTTTTCAAGTGCATTTTCGGATCGTCGGACCTGGATATATCATACTGTTGGAATTCCTTCAACAAGGATGTCAGCCTGCCTGCTCGATGAATATCGAGGACAAAGTTATGAAGCTTCCCAAGTGGCCCTTTCTGTCGCCGTTCGTATTCGGCTTCAGAAAGCGCGTCTGCACTACAGAGTTGGTCTTCGAACGCGTCCGTATGACCGAAGCAACGTCCCCGTCGTTGAGCGTCATCGAAGCCGAGCTCTGTGCCAATAACCTGGAGTGCAGCATCGTTGTTGCTAGCATTGTCAAGTGTGAAATACCGAATTTTGTCCTTAATGCCAAAGACTTCGAAGACCTGGAGGACCTCTTTTGCAATGCAAGTCCTCAAATGTCTGCCAGTTTCAGGTAATCCCAGATTGACTTTGTGTGGCTTGCTGTTTTCATCCCTGAAGAGGCAAGCGATGCCATATAGAGAGTGTCGATTCCGGGCCCTCCATCCATCAAAGGCAACGTGTATTAGCCCGGGGCTTTCTTGAAGGGTTTCGATAACGCGTGCCTTATATTTCTCGAACTCGGAATTGATCAGCGTGCGAACTGTAGTATCAGAGATATGGGCGTCTGTAATCCGAACTGATGGGTTCAAATATTCAAAGATATCTCGCAGTCTCTGGTGTTCACCAAAACTAAATGGTTGATATGTATCGACTATCCATTCGATCAGAAGCCGTTGGAAGTGGTTTCGATCGAATCCTCGTATGATTGAGTTGGCAATTGCTTGTTCCCGAGGCTTCGAATGATCGAGCTTAAAACTATCCACAATTGATCTCAGTCTCTTGCTCCCTGGCTTCTTCTCAGCCTTCTGTTGTAACCCTGACTTCGTCTTGTTATCCGGCGCAGAGATTCGATGATCTCTATATAGATGATTCAAGGCATTCTGAAGGCCGACAGCAACAAAGCTCTTAGGTTTGGGATCGTTCTTCTGGACCAGTTTGCGAAAGGTGCGCGAGCTATTATGCACGAGGTTACTCTTCTACGCGAAGAGCTGTCCGAACACCGGGAGGCCAATTAGATATTAAGTAAACGTTGTAGAGCCAAAAGACACGTTTGCAGCAAGGAGAATCACTTAATCTACAAGGGCGACAAGATCTGATATTCCAGAGGGACGTAGAACAGCAGGTACAGCTAGAATTACGTCGAAACAGTGGTCGTCGGCCGAGGAGAGAAGTACGTGCACGGACACAGGACATAATGCGCGCACTTGTCAAGAAGTATTGGACACGTATAATGATGAGGATTCAGAGTAGATTAAATTGATTTTCTGTGTTATCGTGGACTTGTTGAACTTCGAACGCGCTTGTAGGTGGTCAAGTGCGCAGCTCGTTTGGGTGCGCAGCTCCCTTATGGATTACGTTATTTAATACTTAAGATACAAATATATAAGTAAATAAGTCTTGAGTTTGAGCAATCCTGACGGATGCGGATATGGCAAACCCGCGACATGTAAACATGTACGCAAGCGCTAGAATAACTTACGGTCAGTCCACATTGGACAGATTTTTCGATACTGTGCCAGCTCTATGTTAATATATAGCACGGAAAAAAAATTGTAATAATTGGACTTATCCTGAATTGTAATAATTGGATAATTCTGATGTTGGGTATCTTTGTATACGCGATTGTTTGCGGAGGATGTTAGATTTTTGAATTTTAATTAGAGAATATGCCAAATGGCGGATTTGTATCCACCATCTGCATCCGCCAATCGAAAGTATGGCGGATATCCGACCCTTCAAATCCGCCTATCCGCCTACAGCCCTGTTTTTGAGTAGTATTTTATCTTTGGAGACTTCTTAAATGAGATGTAACAGCAAATGAGTAAGGAATCATACTTAAAAGATTACTAATTAAAATAACAGAGAAGCACCGTTAGCATGTGCATATCGAATAAACCATCCCAATGAAACATGAGTATTTAAAATATACTTTATATAAGTTAACTATAAATAAAAACCTTCTAGAGTTAGGGAGAGATTAAACACTCCCTGAAGAAAATAAAAAAATTCTTGCTTATAACTTTATTTAACGTAGGAAAATGGAAAAGTTTATAAACATGGCACGAGATTTGGTCAGGACTAATATGAAATGGGGTCATTTTTGCTCCATTTATTGGTAAAAATATAAAAATCTAATTTTTACCTAACTTTTAAGTCTTGGAGACACACAGACAAGCCACACCATATATACCCAATAAAAACCATCGCATGTTTAACTTCATCCGGCTCGTTATCAGCACTTAGCGAGACATGGTGGCAGTACACCTATCGACTACCGGTCACGTGCATCAAATTTAATTTATTACTCGATATTTGATGCACCGAGCTAAGTTTTTTTCCTAGCAATCATCGATTTGGCGCTTGGAAAGAGGCAATCTGGCGCTAGGAAGCCCCGCGATTCGCGGGGATATGGCCGTCGGCCCTAGCGTCACTAAAGGCTTAGCACAAGCTCCGCTAGGCGCTAGCCCCATGCTACGGGGAGCCGTTCGTCGACATGCTTATCTTACCTGCATATTAACATCGATCCAGATCGATGCCCTAGGAATCCCTATTCTAGCAACCACCATCTCAACTCTTGCTCCCACCGCTCGCCATCCTTCCGTCAACGAATCATAGGCCGGCCACCTACCGAGTGTGTGTGGCCTCCTAATGCAGACGCTTTTGAAAGACAAGTAGGTGCAGTCTGCCGGTCGAGGGCATATTAGTCTAGTTTTCCACGTGGACATGGGTTGTCCTCTGATTCGCCCAACGGCTCGGCAATATCCCTTTGGTCCTGTGGCCGTTGGGATGTGGAAGCTCGGGGGAGGAGGGTTAGGGGTTGTAAATATGTGAGAACTTAGTTGGTGGCACACACGGTAAGTGCCGGCCGCGGAATAACTTTAATCAGCGCAGATATTTTTCCGGGCGGTTGCGGATATCGTAGGGTATGGGTATTTTGGCCGGCTATCACCACTCGTCCATCAACGACGCGTCTCTAAAGGCAAATCACAATCTCAACCAACCCGTGCAACTCAACAAAGTATCACAAACGCAGAGGAGAAGACTATTGTGCGCTAGATCTCTCGATATGCTATTACAGAACATCGGTGACTCATACATTGATAGTGGAGATGGCTAAGAGGTTCGAGTTCGACTCGTCGGGGTTATTGAGTCAAAAAAAAATTGCCATAGTTATACACATTCGCCGTCTGCCATCGCAATGGTGGGCGGATATGTAGCCGTATCTTCATCGAGCTATCGAAAGTATGCTTATCCGCCGTTCCGCCTCCGTTACCTATATAGGATTGGTTTATTTGTATTAACCTGGTTAGGAATGGTTTATTCGGATATCTACATCAGATAAGGAGGTGGCATCAAATAGACCTTTATCTACAGCACACTTCATGCTGCCTCCAACCCCCCTCATTCCTCTCCGCTAGGAGTCTTGCAGCTAACTTCTTCTGTACCAAGAGATCAAAATGGATCGTATGGTCACTCGCCGCAAACGTTGCAATTTGACTAATACCCGGGTTGCACTGATTTATGCTAACGGGAGTGCACAGCAGGAGTAGATTTTAAACGATCTTGGCATGATTTTGCCTCAATTCTTCTAAAGCAATATATCCTGAAATCCGTCAATCACGTTCATTATTTTCAAGTCCTTTAGCCCCGAAGTCTTGGCGGAACGGCGCGGTGCGCAAGCGTGGATATGCTGTGTTGGCACAAACGTGCCGGTTAAAAGCCGTCACTGAATCTTCATATAAACTTCGAACAGCGACCACGTTCGCCGAGGAGTTGCACGGAAAAGAACTGGTAAACGGAGTATTTAGGTTCGCGTACCTTTCTGGTGCACTTCCCGAGAAATACCCAAATGAGCGACTCTACTTAGTTGCAGAAACCGTAAGATGCGCGAGGAACTTTAACGAGTTGAATAATAGAGTCTCGATCGCAAGAACCGCAGTGACAGATTTGAGGTCTATATTACACGACCAGATTTCTTATTATAAAATGATGAGGCTAGATTAGCTTCTTCAATATATAAGTCCTCGTTATCATCCTGTCGATCGATTGCTAACTCATCGAGCCCTGGTAAGGCTCTCAGCTCTCTCTGACGATATGAGGCACGCACTCGATGCCAATAATCACCTTCCATATTCCCATCTTTAAGCTCGTCTTCATCCGAAAGAGCCATTGCAATACTCTCCGCTGCCCCGCTCGCCCATAGAACACGGGCAATAGCATGGTGGAGGCTGCAAAGCAGAGGTGACAGACGTGCGACCGATCGAGATGCCTGGCCAAAAATAATTTCTTCATCTTCGCAATGGCGAAGAACTTCTGAAGGCAGTCTCCGATCTGGAGCCAAATTTTCTGAAGAAATACCGGTCATCCTGACATTCCACACTAAATTTAAATAAGCTAAAAGCGGTGTGGGTCAATGCATCTAATAATAGTGCATTGGACGGATCATTGATGTTTTCTCCAAGTAATAAGCCTTCCATGTCTTGGCCGACAAACCTAGCAAGTAATTTTCGTAAGACTGAATGTCCATTAGCACTAAAGGGGACGATATGTGCAGCTTGAGGCGTTACCCCTCCATAACCACCGCGAACTGGTGAAACTTCGGGCGGCGCATTCTCGTCCATCATCTTTCCCACAAGAGAAATCCAACCATCGCGCTGTATTAACTAAATATACATTAGCCAGTTGCACTTCGTCAACAGAGAACTCATGACAAGCCAATTTCTTCAAGCTCATTTGCTTCCTCCCAGCAGTCGAGCCTCCTTCAGAGGGTGTGGGGCTCAAATTGGACTCGTCCAATCTCCCAACACCTTCACGAGAAGTTTTGAAACGCCATCCCAATTTCGAGATGCTTTTGGTGTGACCCCCACATGGCAAAAACCCTACGAGAGGGTGCATCGACTGGCGACAAAAACTCCGAGAGCACCTCTATTTCTCGGCTTGTCGGTTAAACTCGTCCAGAGGTCATTCGAGAGTAACGCGAGATTGTAACTAACCT
Organism: Lipomyces orientalis; assembly: GCA_030568275.1. Lineage (NCBI taxonomy): Eukaryota > Fungi > Ascomycota > Lipomycetes > Lipomycetales > Lipomycetaceae > Lipomyces > Lipomyces orientalis. The sequence continues at coordinate 27,446 of JAJLTP010000123.1, read as the reverse complement.
CGAGCAGAGCCAAAGCATGTGAAATCTGAAATCACCTCACCCCTGAGGAAATATTCCCATACGGGAAAGGGATAGAAATCAAACCTCTAGATAAGCGCAAAATTGTTCTCAAAGTCTCAACTAAAGACTGCTACTCAAAATCTGTAGGAAGATTGGCGGACGTCATTGATAACTAGTGCTGACTCGAGAGAGATCAGACCGTAGTAATCATTCAACTTGCTGTCCTAGCAGATCTCCGCACTAGACGGACTTACATTGATGCAACGAGAGGAGGAAACGGCGATGCGTATGCGGCGTATCTAACACAACAGCGCTGCAGCAGGACAACTGTCAACGATTTGCAACTTCACACTTCACAATACTATAACATGGCCAGTCTAACTAGTCAGGGCTTGAATAGTTAATACTTATTGCGGTTTAATACTCGGACAGCCGCTACAGTATTATTAATTGAATCCTCAGTCTGACCTTCCGCAACAGGCCGACTCCACTTGCAATTCTGGCCTGTGTCAGGGGTCTTCTTTTTGATCCCCTGAGCTGCGGCTCGCCGACCACGTGGTGGTGAACACCTGCAAATGCTGCGTTTTGCGGGGTCGCACCACAGAACCGATCATGCCTCGACATATATATATCCAATCCAGAAAGAGCAATCCGACACTTCTAAGCACAGATTACGTCACATATGTGACAACATTCTGATTCTTGGTCACCCTTGTACTTTTCAGTTGATAAAGCTTCCATCTCCAGCACGATCATCGTTTTGTGGTTCTTTTACGTTGTCCCGTTCCCGCGCTGAATTTCATTTAGTCCGAAAAGGCGAAGCGAATGGCATCGTTCGTCTGGAGCGGTATGAGCAATGGCGGTTGTTCTGATCTTGGTTTGGAGATAGCTTTACGGATTGAATGTTCGGGCAATGTGGCTGAAGTCGTAACTCAGGTCATTTTGTATCCCTGGTGCGGAGGTCAGGGTGGCCGCGACGACTCTGAACCCCCCTAAGCTGTCCCCTAATAGATGACGATTCCACCCTACGATGGACGATCGTGAATGGAATGTGCCAGACTGCGATCGCCGACAAGCGCTCTCTCCGGTGACGTGCCGTTTGGATGGTGGAATACCCGACAATCAATACCGGCAATTTGCTCCCTGCTTCTCCATGCCGCCGGCTGCTGTTCCCAGTGGAATATTATCCAAAGTGCACTCAGCAGCGACATACGAGTTGTCGTCCTTTAGGTCATATCTGGCGTTCTGTACAGCGTGATTGACACCATACCAGTCGCTGGCGCTACAGTGAATGCTTTGCTGTTTTGAGGAACATCGTTCAGGCAGGTATCAAATTGGTGTCGCTGCTCAAGGAGCTGGGCAGGTTTCAGCTGATCCGGTCGCGGTCGAGCTAGCTCTTACTAACGTGAAGAACCAAATTTAAACTTTCTAACTGCCACCGCCTCTGTGGAGACTGCTATTCTATCTGACGAGGACAAGCTTTAATAACGTTTTGAGTTAAAGGACTCCACAGGGACTGACTCAATGGCGTGGCCAGCCGATCTGTCTCCCCGTCTTGTAACGGCATCTACAGCCGGATATACTTACAGTCTTGATGACGCAAATGCTGGTGCCAGCTAAGTATCAGATTTACTGCCTGCTGACAAGAAGTCAAAAAAACCCAAAAAAGCTGTGAAATGGAGTGACTGCCGCAAAGGTTTTGTCCTCGAGGTTTAACCTTGATGAAACGGTGGGCATAGCCTGCCTGCATCCTGCTCTGAGTAGCATATGCAAAGGCGCCCTCTTACCATGGCGGATCATTAGGAAATTGAGCCTGAATGACGTCTAAGCTGTGATATAATGCTGAGTCACCATATCCTCATTAGTCCAGCATAGTGTGATAAGCAATAAGTATGATTAATCCCGCATAGTGTGATAAGGCATAGGAATGAGATGAGAGACGATCTGCGTGATTGGCGCCAGTGAGATGCAAGCTGGAGACCAGCTGATCATGGAAGCGTGGACTGGTAGGCTGGATACCATATTCGCTGTTCTTGGGGGAAATATGTGAAGGCGGCTGTTCGTTAACTGAGGACAAAGATTTTAGGGTTAACGGAGAAAGAACTGCGAACCCTATTTATTACTGCTCCTACAACGACAAATAGTACCCCACGAAATGTATCCACGGCATTGTCTAGGCTGACATCACCTCATTAATCCTTAGATTTCGTCTGCCAGCTGTTCTGGGCGTCCGCGACGACTCTGAATCTAGGTAATATTTCCAAAAAAGAAAATCAGAATCATGGGCTTAGTAGGAAAGTCATAATCTACGCTCGTCCCAAAGTGGAATAGTTGATTTAAGCCTCGTGATTTCCATAATGAAGCATCGGTAGCGAACCTTGATTGAAAATTAAGTAATTAAAATCATCTTTAGCGAACAGTGCCCAGACCAGGAGAAGTTTTGTAAACACATGACGCAACCTGAGCTGATTTTATGCCAACTTATTAATGCTCAATCGCCCACTGGGACACCAATGTCCCTTCCCGATCCCACGCTGAATTTCATTTCCTCTGAGAGGACGAAATAAATGGCAAAGTTTATCTGGAGCGCCCTGAGCAATGGCGGTAGCTCTGATGGTTATGCAGGGTCTGGAGATGGTTGCTGCGGCTTGAACGTTCGAGGCTATGTTGCAAAAGCCGGAACTCAGGTGTTTTTATATCCCTGGTGCGGAGGTCAGGATAATGAGCTCTGGACCATTGATAGTGAAGGCCACATCATCAGCCAATTGAATGATCAGCTCGTTGTCGGCCTCGACGACTCTGATCCCCCATACACTGTCCTATGCGAGTTATCCGATGACGATCCCACCCAGCAGTGGACGATCGTAAATGGAATGCTCCAGAATAATTCGACCCAAACCGTGATGACTGCGACCACGAACAAGCTCTCTACCGGCTGGAATGTGGTCCTCGACGCGCCGCCGGATGGTGTGACACCAAACAATCAATACTGGCAATTTGCTCCCTACTTCTCCATGCCGCCGGCTACTGTTCCCCAGTGGAGTGTTATCCAGAGCGCGCTCAGCAGCAGTGTAAATTGCCTGGTACTCGATCTGCAGAACGGCAGCTCGTCATCGGGAACGCAAGTCGTGATAGCCGAGCTAGACCGCGGTTCGGGAACCCAAAAGTGGTTGATTGTTCCTGACGGACGCGTTCTCAATTATCGCGGCGAACAGCTTGTGCTGGGGCTTGGTGATCCCTTCGGTGATGGCACCAACTACGTCAATGTTCAAACACAGGGCATGCCAGCAATTGACAACGAGCTATGGGTTCCGCAACCAGGGGGGCTTTATCAAAACACAGGCACCGGACGTTATCTCACCGTTTTGGACAATGAACCTACTGCTGATACTGATCTGGTCACCTCCGATCTCGGTCAAGGCCTTTCGGGTCAACTCTTTATTACGTTGCCCCGCAATGCCCTTGGCTCCATTCTGGCCACAGGTCCACAACCTTTTCCAGCATTCCAGGCTAATTCAGATCAGCTGGCTGCCTACGTCTACATCAATCAGCAAATGGTCAAATTTGGTGACTTCACAGGTGATCTTCGGGCAACGTACATAAATACGGACCTCACTGCCAACTATAGCAATTGGGTCACCCAAATCCACGAATTGTCTTGCCCTGAAACGATATCCTTGGATGATTGGAACATCGTCTCAATTCAATTACAGGCGGAACTTCAGGCTGTGACTGCTGTGCAGACTTTATTTGCGAATTATTCCACATATCATGCTGATGCCTTCGCTGGTCAGGATGCACTGGTCAATGGCCTGATCGCCGATGCCGGGGTTACAAATGACGGACCCCACATAGGTGGGCTCGTCCTTTCAGTCCTATCTGGTGTCCTCTACACGGTACTTGAGGGCATAGGCGCTGCCCCTACGATGATGGCTTTTGGTGTGTTGGGGAATATTGTCCAGACCGCTATCAACAGCGGTGTCGCTGGTCAAGGGATCTTGAAGAGTTCAGCCGATCCGTTCGAGGTCCAGGTCGGTGAGCTTTGGAGTCAGTTAAGCACCCAATTTAACAATCTTCTGACTGCCACCGCCGCAATGGAGACTGCTATTCTGTCTGACTGGGGCATGGTTTCCGCGACATTTGCATTAATCAACTCCACTGGGCCCGACTCATTGGCATGGCCACCCGATATGACTCCCCAACTTGTAACGGCATCCATACCAGGATTTACAGTCTCGATCATGCAAATGCTGATGCCAGCGAAGTATCAGATTTACAGCTGGCAACAAGACAACGCCGACGAGTTCAGCGGCGTTTCACCTTTGGTACAGAGAATTGAATCAAACGGAGATGGCACTTATACGCATTACTGGATCGCAACTGCCGCTGACTGGAGCGATTATCCGATTGATGAGGCAATGAATGCCTGCTTCGCGGCGGGTGAAGATGGGTGGGACTTTTTTCATTCGGCAAACGGATGGACGTTCGCCCAAGTCTATTGTAATTACCAACCCGACTGCAGCGATTATCTGAACGTGACCGTGTATAACCAGACATACAATCCCCTGAATATTGTCCTGAGTATGGTTGAAGGTCAAAATAGTAGCAACGGTAGCCCAACATTGTATTCCTATATGAGTAGCAGCCTGCTTGGGTATTACTATAATGGCCTTTCCATGCAAGTCGATATCTATGATCCGAAGGTTTCGTCAGACAGTTCGGTTGCTTCCTTTGTCGCACATCAGCATAATTCTGTACTTGAGGGTGCTGACTGCTGGGTCGATACTCAAACCCAGAATTCCGGATATATCTTGGGCACTCCGATCTGCAATGATGGGCAGTACCAAAAATTTAGTGGAGCAATACAACTAACGGTCTTTTATAATCCTTCATCAAGCTAATTGATCACTGGTCCCATTTCGCCGGTGACTGACTGATTTATTTCGCTATGTTATACGGGATCAACTCCACGCCTATGCGGTTAGGGTAGGTACAGATGGGGCTACTACCGCGCCCAAAAAAGTTATGTATGATTGATTAATTACAGGTTTTTGTTTGTCCGCACATGTTTGTTTGTTTGCGACTTGTTTCCTCACTTGTTCAAATTGTTCTGGGTTCTTTGGTCTTTGGTCTTTGGCTGTTTGGCTTGGTTTAATTTGAGAGGGTAGTTATTGAATTTTTGTAACAATAGCAACTTTCTTGCACCAACGAGGTCCGTCCCATTATTGAAGCCTGCCTTCATTCCATTACTTCATATTTTCCAAGTCCGTGTTCAGTCTAATATAGTCAAGTTCAGTCGAGTCAAGTTCAGTCCAAGCAACCATGTCCGATACACACAGCTATGTAAAGCGGCCAAGACTGCTGACCATTAGTACTTTATTGCAATCGCCGTAAAAACTCAGGGAATTCTTCGCACAGCTGGCAATTAAGTTAGTCAACAAACACGGAATTCATCGAAAATCGGTCACGAAGCTCCCTGCCTTCGTGGCATCGCTTTTTCTCCCACAACTCACTGATCAACGACACCAGATGCCACTCACAGGGTTCTCCGATATAAAGAAGTTCTAGAAATATTCATTTGGTGATCCCGATGCTCGCACGCCCCCGGCGAATAAACTACGTCGGATTTACCCTATGTGCAGCTTAAAGTTCGATGTTACGAGTTCATCAATGGTCTCTGCGACGAGGTTCGTGATCTGCTTCTCGGCACGACGTTCCTACCAGCTACAATGTATTTGTCCGTTTTTGCATTGCTCTGGACAACGCCCAGTTAGCTCGTCGGCGAGAGAAGTCCTATTTCCTGCCCGCCCTCACATGTCTGACTCAATTATCGTAAACACCAGTGTCTGTAACAAAGGCAGGCTTGACTAACTTGGATGGTGCTAAGACCTCTACTTTCACGTACAAGTAGAACACACAAAAGCTGCTACGGCGAAGCCGCTAAGGAAAGTGTGCCTCTCTCGGATACAAAGCATTCTATCATTGTGTGGTGCACAAAGAAGTGATATACAATATTGAAATAGGCACTGTGTTTTATTATGGGATGGAGCAGATTAGTCTAGGTTGAATAATCGGGCATTACAGCCGTTGAAAGGACATCATTGTCAGAATATCGCCCCGTCTGCGTGCCAAGCATCTGGTTTGCAAGAGCTGGATAAATTTGGACAATATTCTCTCAATTTAAGAGGATACATGTCACAAAGTAGATTCGAACGATAATTTCAAGACTCTCCTCGCATCATCTTGGCAAGCGCTATGAATGCAGACCTCCGCTTATCAATGATTTCAATGAACGTCTCCGCTGGTCCAATGCTACCAATGACGATCTGATCACGGCCAGCTGCCAATCCTCGATATGCTTCTTCCGTGAAGACATTGAGCGGCATACCCAGACTGCGTCCTGCTTCTTCGCCCATGTAGTCATGCAGCTCCGCTATGTATGCTCTGTCAGTTAGCGCCTCGACTGTATTTGGCTGGACTTACTCTGCACGGGTGGAGGCGAGACTTCGATCACTTGCACATTGGTATGCCTTAGTTGGTCACGTAGACAGAGAACGAACGCGTTCAGCGCTGCTTTCGAAGCAGAGTAAGCGGGGAGCATCGCTGCGGGAACAATGGCAAGATTAGACCCGGTGCTACTTCGATCAGAGCCAATCAATTTTTTTCGAGATCAAGCTACTCACAATATGAAACTTGTTTGTGACTGCTTGCTTGTCAAGAACGGTAGAAAAGCGTGTGAGAGGGCGACAAAGCTTAAGAAATTGACGTCGATCTCTGAGTTAAACTGTTCAAGATCGACGTCTTCTGGGTGGGAGAAGTCGTATGGGTGCTGAATTCCTGCATTGAGGAAGATACAATCGATATCAGGAGACGTACGCATAACACTGCCAACTAAAATCAGTATGGAGCAACGAAAGAGGTGCAGTCAATTATACAAAGCGGTGTCCAGCTTACTCGGCGGCGAACTGAGGGATTTTCTCCTTTTTGCTGATGTCAAATGGCACCGCTTTGGCCCGGCTTTGACCGTATCTGCTCACAAAGTCCTCCAGCCGGTCCTTCCGTCGCCCAACCGCCGTGACCTTGACACCTGCCTCGATAAGTTTAGCCGCCATCGCCTGTCCAATTCCGGACGTCGCTCCAATAATAAGGAAATGCTTGTATGGGAACACCATGGTTGGTATAGGTGCTAAAGAAATCAATTGGCAAGAAGATATATATCGTAAAGAATCTTAGATGAACTGCAAGGTCAAGGCAGCAGCTGGCAGGGCAATTATGTGTCCAGCGAGCGCGAAGGTCTCCGAAGGAGCCTCATGCGCTTTGCTTTTTCCTTGCCAGCCACATGCTTTCCAAATTGATTGTGATCTACATGCATCACTTGGAATGCACTGGAGAGCCAATCACGGATTTGCCGGGCTAGGAAGGATAATAGTGGGCTGAAGGAGTGCGTTGTTGACCCATACACCATGTGGGGTCGAAATTAGTCCATTAAGTCCTGGTTAGCGTCGAAATGCATGCCATAATAGGCATAGTCCCTAGGGTTAGGTGCTTTAAGTTTCTAGGATCAGGGTTCGGCTGTAGTTGGGTGCGGCCACAGGAATTGCTCGGTCAACAAACGGCACTGTCGGAGATGTCATATCCCAAGAGATCGGGGCCCTACAATGGCTAGAGAAAGGATTTGCACATCTTCCCTCACAATTATTTGCTCCTCAAATTACTATGGTGTTCTGTGGCAGGCCGTCGAAAGCCTGCCAACGATGCCGAGATCGGAAGTTAAGAGTAAGTCCGCCAGATTCGTCGGTCGGAGACGTCGGTAACCTGTTGTAGTGTGATCTCCGCAGCGGTTCTTGCAGTCAATGTGTTAGAGCCAGAGTGGCCTGCACAGGATACCGAGATACGCAGCAGCTTCGCATCAGGAATGAAAGCCAGGCCGTGCGGAGGAAGGTACTCTCGAGAAATGCACCTACTTTTGACCCACATTCTCTGACCGTGTCGCTCGAGTTGCAAGCCCGAGACGTATTTTTCGCTTACTACGTCACCGGTACTTCGAAGACCTGGGATTTCCTAAAACCATTCTACGGTCCAACGCGCTTGCCAGAGCATTTGAAATTGAGTATTGATGCGGTCAGCCTAGCATATCTCTCGCATCAAGTATCCTCTGATGCCGCGCTGGCAACGGCCAGGGAGAGATATGTGTCCGCTTTGCGCATGATGAATAAGGCTTTGCAGTCTCCCGAAGTGGCAGCAACGGACGCAACACTACTCGCCTCACTCCTTCTGGATCTTTTCGAAAAGATTACTAACAGCGAACCTCGAAATATCGAGTCATGGACAGCTCATGTCAATGGCGCGTTGGCTCTCGTCCGACTCCGTGGCCTAGAGCAATTTCAGGATCCTTCGGCGCTTCGAATCATGGCACGTCTCAGCACCAACGTCATCATCAGCTGTGTTGCCAGTGATTCTCGGGTACCTCCTGAGTTGATTGCTCTTCGAACTCATACGGAAAAACTCCTGAACGTCGGAGATCCGAAATGGCGACTATCGGACCTGATGATACATTACGCCAATCTACAGAGCGACATTCGACATGGTCATTTATCTACTGAGGAATGTATCAGCATGTCTTTGGAGCTTGACTCAAAACTTCAAGCGCTCACTCTCGACATGCCACAATCCTGGCGGTATAAAACCACAATTGTCGACCGCGAATCGGATATGGTCTATAATTATCAATTCGACTCTTACCCCGATCGACACGCAACGCAGACGTGGAATGTTCTTCGCCTGGTTAGAGTCCTTCTCTACGAGTCTGTTCTCGAGCACTGCATGGCAACATATGGAGATTTTGCAGCGGGCGCCAGTTCGCTGTTAGTAAGAATGGCGTATGATAACATTAAGACCTTGACATGTGAGATTTGTGCCTCTGTACCGCAATATGTCGGCTGTCGAGGTGCAACTCGAGGGTGGCTTCTGACGCCAGAGGAGTCCAAGTCGCCCCAAGTCGTCGACAGTGCTCGTGATGGAGGAGAATATCGGAAATCACCTTCCCAAATCTTGGATTGCTACACACTCATCTTTCCTATGTATGTCGCTGGGGGTTCGATGGGCTCTCCAAAATCTCTTAAGCTCTGGGTAATCAAACAGCTATATTACATCAGTAGTCACTTTGATATCCGCAACGCAGAACTAGTTGGTCGAATCCTCGAAGATGGAACACATGTCAACACATGGACAGTATACGCCATCCTTGGAAGCTACGCCTTTGCCGCTTGAAGTGAGAGCGATTGCGCTGTGACGCACAGGAACCCGGAGGAAGACAACATCATCGTCAGATCAAGCTATGTATGCAATGTCAGATCGAGACATTAGATTGGCTACTGGCTCAAGATGTAACTGAGACTCAAAACTTCATGCTGCGGCTTCTCATGCAGCGAGAACAACACGGCTTCTTAGGCTTCCCTCATCAAGAGTTTTGAATGCCGAGTATAAATCATCAGATTCAGTGGAAACATGCCATGCACAGCTTCCAACTCCAACATTTTGTGGTGGATGCTCTCGTCCAGAACAGGAATTATGGAAAGCAGCGATACAGCAGCTCCATCGAAGCGGCTACCATAATAGAGACGAACGCCATTGCCACCATATAGACTTCAATATTGCTAGTGTCGGGTTGGAAATTCTTGGCAGGGTCCTCTGTAGTGACACAACACTGGATAGCAAACCGCCGCGATATGAGATGTCGTCCTGGGTGAGACCAAGCTGGCCCAAGGTCGCACCAGCCGCGATCTGGATCTGAGCGGGGACAATGTCAATACCAGTGATTTCCTCAGTAATCGTGTGCTCGACTATACAACTTAAGTGCAAAGATTCGTACACTCTAAAGGATTGTTCTCAATGAAGTAATATCTCTACTGGTTGCCAACAAAAACTAGCATTGCGGCATTTAACCGACGAAGCGAGCCTGACAATCTATGGCGGCGCAATCTCGAATACTTTCTGGTGAAGTCGCTGTAAGGAGCAGGCGACGAGAGAAGCTGGAGTTCAATTTGCTTAAGGCTGTTAAGGAATGACGACGCCACAGTTTTGGCTTCCGACGAGGCCCGCAAAAATGCGCCTTGAATGGCAAAATTTACCTCGCGACGGACAATCGCTGTAGATTTTATCCAATAAAGATTCTAAAGCAACTGAGGCTTCACAACAAGTCAACTTAATTAAGGTTAGCACTAACTGCATCGCGCATATCTATTAAACCTTCCCGGGGTTGTACTACTCGAGCTTGCTGTTATTCAATTGCTGATTAGCAGGCGTTGCAAACAACTTCTATCCTCTATCGCAACATCAAGCAACTGAATATGCTTTGCTACATTGTCCTGGCGGAGGTAAATTTTTGCGGGTACTGTACCAAGCCTGCACGTGGCGACTTAAACTCGCAACATTAGCCAGCCACTAAAACGTTATTTAAGCCATTACGTCGCCTCATTCCTGACTGTGGGGTAAGATCCGTCTCAATCTAAGTGAAAATCTATAACCAATAATGGCATCAGATCTGGCAGCCCATAATAGGGCTCATTTCAAGTAAGTTAGAGCCATTTCCATATTGTTACGATTGAGCCGTTAGACTCCTTGTTGCAGAAACCGCTGACGCTCTATCCCAGCCAAGTGGCCTCCACGTATGACAAAGACCTCGAAGAGGGCCTAATGTCACTGACCAAAGCCATCATCGCCCGGCGTGACTGGATCGGAGTTGATTGGAACGGCCCTGTCAAAGTGTTAGACTACGCATGTGGAACTGGAATAATATCTCGGGTAGCTCCAAAGTATCGTCAGTTATTAGTTCTCACAGAGCTAACAAGCGCTAGGCTCTTGCCCCTTACGCGACAGAGCTAATAGGGGTCGACATCTCCGAGGAGATGGTCGCCCAATATAATGCGCATGCTGGCGCCCTCGGTTCTGATGCCGCAAAGATGTCCGCGATACTTGGCAACCTGACCGATCGGGATAGCCCCCCCCTGGAGCAATTCGCCGACGCACGGTATTTCAATTTCGATGTGATAATTGTAGGCATGGCGTTACATCACATGGACGACCCTACCTACGCGCTCACACGGCTGGGACAGAGGTTAAAGAAGGGTGGTGTCCTTTTTGTGATCGACAATCAGTCACGCCACTATCCGGGTGAGGAGGATTTTCATCGACTTGCTGGAGCGGATGTGGTGAAGACTGTTAGGCATACCGGGTTTACAGAGGGTGATTTGAGGGTGATATTTGAAGAGGCGGGAGTCAATGGTAACTTTGACCATGTTTTACTTGAGGAGCCGATAGTGATTCGACCGCGTGGAATGAAAGTGGAGTTGAAGTTGTTCTTTGCCAGAGGAGAGCGAGTGTAGGAAACGACAGTGGTGCAATGTATCGGAAGGTCTTTTGAAGTGCACTTTGGGGCCAGCCACTTACCTGCGTGTATTGTGCGGACCGTTTTCTTGAGAGATGATCAACTTTGAAGTGTGTTTCATACTTTCACACGCTGCTCTACTACCATGTTAAAACTCCGTCACTAGGATGTAGAATGGCTGTTCTTCGCTAAGGATTCGGATGGACGTTAGGTATCCTAACCAACAACGAAGAATATTAATACCAGGACTTATCTTCGACGGCTTTGGCGGCAAGAGACGAGCTAGTAGTCTAGTCGATGCCTCGATGGACAATCGGCGCTCTCTAGATCATTATTGTGTACACATCCCACTACTTGCCACGTGACACGCACGACCCTACTCTGTCACAACTGTACCGGACGTTAAAGGCGCATGCCCCTGCATACTCTGTCCTGGTGCCGAGCAACCGATGATTAACTACGAGGAATTAGGGCACACCAGCACCCAGAACAATATCCGATGAGTCTAGCCGAACCTTCACCCCGGATCACAATGCAGACAATCTAGCCACTTTGACTTATGAACTCGTCGATAATCTCTCTACATTGACCACTACTTCACTATTTCAAATCCCCTGCCAGGTCCTTCACATTAACCATAGAGAAGGCCTCTTAATCTTGCTGCGGGAGTCATATGGTCCGCCTGCTCAATGTCTACACGATCTCGGCCTTTGCGGCCCTCGGTGGCGCGCTGTTCGGATTTGACATCTCGTCTATGTCCGGCGTCTTGGGTACTGATGAATACAAGCAATACTACGGCAACCCGCTCGGAGCACGCCAAGGGGCAATCACCAGTGCTATGGCTGCCGGCTCACTGGTCGGCGCGTTGTCATCTTCTTTCCTGGGCGATTGGTATGACAGTAAATTCTAATAATTTAGAATAATGCAACTGAGTTTGTCAGGCTCTCGCGAAAGGTCACTATACAGCTAGGCACTGTTCTGTGGTGTATCGGTGCAAGGTCACTGGGTCGATAATGTTCGTCCATAGACACAGACTAACTATTTGTAGCCTGCAATCCTCGTCCACAGGAGTGCCAATGCTTATTATTGGTCGCATTATTTCCGCCTCGGTATCGGTCTAACGTCTTCTCTCGTCCCAATCTATCAGTGCGAGATTGCTCCGCGCAAAATCCGAGGTAGAGTGGTTGCTCTCCAGCACTCTGCCCTAGCATGGGGAATCATGATCCAATATTTCATACAGTACGGGTGTTCGTTTCTTCACTCGCAGGCTGCGTTCAGACTGCCGTGGGCTATACAAGTTGTACCGGCAATTATACTGTTCACCAGCCTCTTTTGGTTCCCCCGATCGCCGCGATGGTTAGCCAGTAAGGACCGCTGGGATGAGGTGCTGAGCGTCCTAGCATTTCTGCGCACACCAAACTGCGACATCAACGATCCCCTTGTACTGGCAGAATACAAGGAAATTGAGGAACAGATTCGTGCTGAACGCGAGGAGGACTCAGCTAGCTATCGCGAACTGTTGGGCAAGAGAATGCGAAAACGGTTGTTTCTTGCCATGGCTATTCAGGCGTGGTCGCAGCTGACTGGAATCAACTTACTCCTATATTTCATTGTCTACATCCTTGAGGCCGCTGGAATTCCCAATACGCTTCTATTCTCGTCAATTCAGTACATTCTCTTCGCTGTCGCGACCATTCCATCGATTCTGTGGCTCGATCACTGGGGCCGCCGGTTGTCCCTAATCATTGGGTCGCTCAGCATGGCATTCTGGCTGTATCTAATCGGCGGTCTATTTGCACGATTTGGTGAACCAAACCCAGTACATAATCAAGCGTATACATGGATTATTGTTGACCATCCAGCTGCAAGTCACTGCATTCAAGCGAGCACGTACTTGGCGGCCGTTTCATTCGCCATGTTCTGGGGTCCCGTCTCCTGGACATACCCTCCAGAAATTATACCGTTGCGTATCCGTGCCAAAGCCGTTTCGCTTTCAACATCGACCAACTGGGCTATAAACTACGCACTGGGGTTCGCTGTGCCACCACTCTTACGCGCGATCAGCTGGCGCTTATTCGTCATTTTCGCATCGTTCAATGTAGCCGCTTTCATTCACATCTGGTTCAGAATGCCTGAGACAAAGAAACTTTCGTTAGAAGAAATGGACGAAATATTTGAGCATGGGGAACCGATATGGCGGTCGTTGACCAATGTACTCCATAGAGACCGCCTCGATGCGCTGGCCAGAGACATCGAAAATTCCAAGCTTCACAATCATCGGATCGTCCATGTCGAGGTGGACGACGGTCCAGGACGCCTAAGTCAAAAGGAGGACGTGTAGTTGCTACTTTGGGTTGATTAATTTTCAGTGTTATACTTTTTGTGGTCGTATGGGTCGAATATCTAGGAGTTTTGGGCTGGTATTGTAAAAGACTATTTGGAAAGTTCAACACAGCATAGAGTAGGTGCATAATGTAATGCAATGTCTTAACACTCAAGTTTTGTAAGATACCCAAGGTGTACTCGGGTCACTGTCAGCATGCATTTATTGCTACATCTAAGTCGACGTCGCTTAACTGCACACCAGTTCGACTTGTGCTCTTGTATGCCCGCGTCCTATGAATACAGCTCACAAAAGCGGACGACCCCTAACCCGATTGAGGCCGAACTTATTAGTGACCTCATAACAATGGACTAATCTATCCTTTCTTCTTAGAAAGTTATTATTCTAGTTTCACATTTGTGCTGCTGTAATGCTTGCGGTTAACTTTCGTCACTTTATGAAATATGGTTCCAGTAGGTTCTGGAATTTGTCGGTACTCTCTGCAGATCTCTGGAGACTACGTGTTCGTCTACCAAGCCCACCTGTCCTGAATCCGACGACATCGACTACTCAGATGAGCGCGAAAGGCTTGGAATTCAACAGTTCCGTGGAATTTATCGAATCGACAAAAGGGCAGTCCAGCACGGGCGAGATGTCAGCTATTAAGTCTACGGATATATCTCCAGAGACTGATGCGGATTATGCCAAACCACTTTCCCTTCTGAAATTCAATCCACCAGAACAGCGACTAGATATTCACATGCCTTATTCCCAGCACTTGTTACTAGAGGACGCTTGGTCTAAATTTATGGCAGATAATAATATTTCAGGAGACAAGAGGTATTTGCTTGTATATTATCCGCGGAATAGCTGACTTAGACACCGTAGGTATCCAAGTCTATCATAAAACGCTATCCTGCAGCTGGCAACGGTGGTAACTACCCAGAGGCCCTCCATAGCTACACAGCGGCCGTGTTTAGAGAGATCATAGCATCAGGTGTTAATGAGTACCGCTTGAATACGATGCTTGCGTCTATGGCCGCTAAATGCAACTCCACCGACTAATTGGCATGGAATTGAACGTTATAACCACCATCAATAACAACATTCGCGCCATTCATGTAGCAGCAAGCGTAGCTTGCAAAGTAACCGTAAGCCTAGGATCAAAAGGTGAGAGTGTGATTCCCAGCCATTGCTGTCTGACGATTCGAGTCAAACTCAGGGTTTCTTGCCAGGTTAACGAGAGACTCATGATATTTCCTTCATAGAATCATTTAGTCGTCACCATCGTATTTCACAAACTTCAGTAAAAAACCACTTTCAATTGAAAATGCCGTTAAAGCGATGATAGGAACGCCCATCATGCAATTCTCTGTCGTCCCAATAATAATTCAAAAGTGACATAAACAATTCAAATAATCAACGTTTCGTCCTCGATTGTACCGTAAATCTGTTGTAACATAGCGATAATATGGAGTAATGCGTCGTTAATTGATAGCGTCGCTAGAACTACAACCACAAATCAGTTACAGCTTAACCGATTATTTGCAGAACACTTACTGAAAGAATAAAATAGTACAAATTCATCTTCACTACCGACTCGCGCCTCCGTTACTTGCTTGCGTCGGAATTCGTTCACTTTTGCGATCATGCGGTCTCGCGCGTGCTCAGTATTGGGTAGATGGTCTGGTAGTGGCAAGCCTAGTCGAAGTGCCGATGACAGAACTATTGGTGCTTCAGAATCTCTAGTCTCAAAGTCTAAGCATTTTTTTGCTTACGGTAGAATAACAGGAAAATCCTATTACCCAGTTCCTTTCCTGTGACTGTATCAGAACTCTCCATAGCTAGTGACCTTGATTAAGGCACTTACTTTCTAGCACTGTATAGCGAATTATATCTGAGTCCAGTTCCGATGAGGTCGTAGTACTGCGCACAATCATTGTCTAACGAACTACTTAGCTTATAGTAATGCAACTGCTAACGGAGCCATACATTGACATTATGATAAGCATCCAATATCTCCTCCGTAACACTCATGATGACATTGTACTGCTGAGTCGGATACGGCCCTTTCAATCGAAACTCTTTTCCAGCTTCGTCAACCAGATCTCGCATTTTCAAGTATGATTTTGCCAAGTTTTGTTCTTCCTCCAAAGATATATAATGTGACTGGCTTGTGTTGTCGCCCAAAAGTGGCACTTTTGACAGTGGATCCGATTTCCAGACCAAACCCAGTCTGATCCAAAGTATTCCAAGCTTTCGTTTGAGCTCTGCGCGCGCAGAGTTGGGCCACCTAAATAACTATGAGTGATCGCTCTTGAAGCAAAACGCCCTCAAAACCTGAACGAATAACTTACACATAGAGAGTAATAATCACACCCCACAGTACGCCGGCGATAACCGCGATCAGCCGATGCCCTTCATCTTCAATTAGCACCAATTATCCATGCTGATTTTGTCTTACACTCACATGCGATTTCACCAATCATTGGGTGTGACCCTCCTTCGTCATCATCACCTTCGTCATCACCTCGAGATAAACTGTATGAATACAACGCTGTCAAATTGAACGTAAGCAGAATAAATCTATTCACCATAAGTAATAACTTCCAGCCACGATTATCACATAGCATACCTTCCAAAAACAGTATTCGGACGCCCTGTGAGGATCATATGAAAACAGAAGAATGCCATGAAAAATCCGACTATCGGCAACGCAATATTATTTGAAGGAAAGAGTTGCCATCTAGCGGCATCAATTAGACTCACATATCAATAGTTCAAATAGCCTAATACTTACGTCACGTATGCACTTAGTGTCCCAATCACCGTACCCAAAATTCTTATATATTAGTTTGGCTGTGGTTCGACCAAAGGCATCGATGAGTACTTACCGATAAAAGGCAGCACTTAGGGAACTGCCAATCGAAATATTCATAACAATGACAAATGATATTAGACCCCATTCCCCGCGATAATGATAAAAGATATCCCTCGACTGGTCAATAAATGCTGGCATGGTAAATATCATAGCGCCGATACCGACTTTGATACCGTATTTGACGTCATTCCGTCTAAACACTCGCAGAGCTCTCCAGAGGCGGAGACCAAACGGCACCGAGCCAGCGGGCTTTACAAATTTCAAATCACTGGTGTCATCACTAAAAAGACGCCATAAAGGGAGAGGAACGGTCACAGACTCGTCAGACTTGAATGGCATTGTGTACTGTGATGGTCGCTCCCAAAACTTCATCCAGTGCCACGATCGTTGATGACCTTGATTTAAGTAGGCGGCATACTCTTCAGTTACGATAAGAACCTGCAGGAGACCATCCGCAAAGTTTAAAAGCCCATAAGAGAATTGGCCGCAGACAGATGCGATCTCTTCCAAGTGCACACAGATCTCTTGACTATTCGACTCAACCAGCGATCGGAATACGTCCATAGAGTACATTTCCTGCAATGTCGATGTCCGGGCATCATCAAACGTTTTCCTAGCCGTAATAATAGTATCCCGTAAACCGACGATCACACGAATGCTCGATTCCGGCCTCCGGTCATGAAAAGGGAGCAACTCGAGTGCGTTCTGTAATGTACTAACAAGGCTGTCCTAGATATCGAGTCAGCCAGGCGACCTATTTTACTAAATATGTAGATCTACCATCTCAGGACCCAAGTAATGCACAAAGACATCGAATAATTCATAACATGAAGACTTCCGATATCCAGGCTCGATGTCCATTAGCCTCAATTTCATTGCATAAGAGCTTTTTAAGCCTCCGATATGCTGTGATAATTGTTGAGTTGATTTGACCAGCCGCTTTTGGAATTTATATTCCTCGACGGTCCCCCAAACGTAGTGCTCATACATAGACTCATGCAAAAGAGTGTCGAGCGAGCTCATCGATTCTTGCGATGATTTGAGCAGTTTGTCAAATTCATTCGATGTAAGTGTACTGCCATTAATAAAATTAAGTGTCATCGCTGATAGCTAGAAACAATCAGCAGATGCACACATGAGGCGCCCAACAAGCTTACCAAGTTTGTATACGACTTCATAGTTTTGTTCGATGTCACCCTAATCTTCGTCAATGTCTATCAAGAATACTCAAAATAACTACTCACTTTAACTTTGCGATAGCCGTATAGGGAAAGATCAGAAAGCACACACTCGTCGCAATGACGATTCCGGAATTAACAATTACCGATATTTGTATTATTTTGGAAAATGATACATCTCCGCGTTGAATAGAGCCTTCATGAATTAAAATAGAAGCAAACGTGACCGATGCCAGGGAGCACGCAGTGTTGAACGTCGCGATTCTCATCGACTGTTTCAGGAACGCAATAGATCCAAGACCACCCGCGCAGAATACGAGCAACACAATAGCATGACCAATAACAATGTGATCCATTTCATCAAAAAAACGGGCAGTGAGCATGCTCAGTACCGAAAGACAGGCACTGTACAACAGTGCTATTTCCGCGAACAGGGTGGCTTCAATCATGCTCCCAACTGAGCGCGAAGCGTGAAAGTAGACTGTCGCTGTCGCGGCGAGGTGCTTTGTATCTCCTGGTCCAAGTGCTCGAGACAATGGCGCCCAAAAGACAATAAGAGATGCTAAGAAATAGGTAATCGAACATCTCAAGGGACGTGTCAACCATGGGCTACCTAAAAAATCAAGTCCACAGCGCACAAAAACTTGAAGCCACTCTAATACATTCAATCGGCGACGGCCAGTACGCACGGCCCAATCTCGATTACTACCATTTCGCTGAATTCCTCTTTGAGCCTCGACATCGTGCAGCCCAGTTGCATTATCCAGGAGAAACGTTGTGCCGGACCTGATACGTTGCTCGAACAAGGACGTGGCATCACTGCCTGTGGATGGAACTCGAAACGAATGCTTCCTTAGAGTATGCCCAAATCCAGAATACGGTTCGCCTTCATCAGCAGAAGTTTCAGTGCTAGATTCATTATGAATATAATCGTGTCGAATCTGTGGTTCCGGTGACACGGTGCTCGGATGAACGCACTTGGAGTATTCAATCGCTTCAGACGAACCTGTCAATTGCCGACTAGGTATTGTGCTTGTCGGTGTACGTTGGGTCAAAGGTAGTCCATCTTCCATTACTTCAGTGAGATAATCCGATATTGGAGTAGCCTGAAATCAAAAATGCTGATGGTTGGTCGACAGACATGTCCCGTTTGTTTGGTGCTAAAACTGATTTCGGATCATCAGGGAAATTTACGTACTGTGATGGTGGTCGATGACGTCAAGAGCGTAATCAGGGCAAGCGATTGATTAGGGCTCACCGTCTTCACGACGCTTACCAGCCGCTCACCACACCGGAGAATGATGTCGTCTGCTGACGAAACAACTACTGGCTCGCAGTCAAATGGATTCTCAGTATGCCGCACGATCACTTATTTCGACTGTCGTGTTTCGGACTATGTTCCTTCTTGTCCGCCTGTGTTAGAAGTGTACTCCAACGACCGCATCCGCCGTTCGCTCCTAACCAATTTTGTGGTCGAAACAGCGCTTTGGAGGAGAATATGGACCTGATCCGGCTATTATAGGATTTTATATACCACACCATGTGCAGGACCGTTAACCAGAGAAGCCGCTATAAGTTAAGGCGAAATGTGCCTAAATAAGAGCGCTATGCTTCAATCAGGGGCTAAAATAACACCGTGATCAGCTAGCCTCCACAACATGATCCAATGATGGTGTTACTCAACGAATTTCTCTGGCCATCGGCTCTCCAGATTTCAATAAATGCCTCTGGTCATTCCTCCGGCCCAAAAACGTGGTCGCGATTGGCTTATCGCGTGGCGTACAAAATGCGTACGCTCTGCGCGACTCAATGGTCAGAACGCCTGAGCTTGAGACCATGCCTAATTGCCCTCACAGAATTGAAAGTCGTCCAGGCACAGCCAGCCTGCTGACAGCGAATCTCTTTCTCATCTTCCAGTTTCTTAGATCTCCTATTGACAAATTGCATGTGGGGTACCACTGTAACACTAAAGTATCCCCAAAGCCAATCTGTAGCAGGTCTCGGTCGCGATTTTCTGGAGATACTGGAGGCGGTATCAGCAACTGACGTGTTTGTTAATAACTGAGAAGCTGATTCTTCAGGGAAGACATTGGTTGGGACATCATCGATAGAGCTATCAACTGTTGATTGTGCGGTCAATCGAGGACTTCTATGAAGTCGATCTTGAGACTCTGCTTCCTCGTCGCTACCATCATTAGGCCAGTAATAGTCAAGTTCACGACCGGAACTGCGGGGAAGGCTGCTAAGCTCTTCACTCGTCTGTGAACTGCTGAAGCGTCCGTCAGTCATGGCAGAGAATAAACATATCGATAATGATCTAGGACTGGCAGGAAAGTGGCAAAATTATTCTCTAAAGCTTTAAGTTAATTTCGGGATTTTATACTTCGGCTTTATCGCCCAGTTGGCGATATCGTAACGTATTTTAGGCGATACGGCGATACGATAGGCGATATTATCGCCTAACTCTTCTGGCTGGCGATACGATATGCGATATGGGAAAAACCCAACGATATCGTATCGTGAGCAGTCCTAGGCCCCGCACGGCATCACTGCTGGTGGTCTCTAGCGAATCATCTTGATCAATGATGATCGTATACAGCCCGTCGCATTAGGAACAGGTGGTGCGCTAAGTAGGTACCAGAGTCAGGGGTACACTAAACTCTAATAAGGAATATGCTAGAGAAAACGGGACGTTGATTGTACATCGTAGATATATATCAATGCCACAAAGTAACGACAAGAACAGAGCAACAAAGCAACGAGAACGAGGAGAACAGAGCGACAAAGCAACAAAGTAATGAGAAGGACAACGCATAAATTAAGGAATTATGGCGTTGTAATGAAATCAGCAAACCTGCCAGCTGCCATTTTAACCATTTCAGTCTCAAGCAGAGTTAAGTAGAAAGGGCCATTAAAAGGGATGTTAAAAGTCCTCGATTCCCAGGACTTGCCACGGATCATCCTCGAAAAATTCACTGACATGAAGGCCAAGCGTTGTGGGAAGATTGTGATGGGGCCTCCTGGCTTCAATCAGCGGCTGCAATAACATTTCTGTGAGTAGCTAGCCTTTACAGCATCATGTATGATGCTATTACTTACGAATTTCTCATGCCCATCGGCTCGCCAGACTTCAATGAATGCTTCTGTCACCCCTCCGGCCCAAATGTGATCGCGGTAATTAATCTGTGGGAAGTATGAGCCGTCCAACTGTGCAGTTGCATCGGCATGCCGATTCATAGCTGCTTTTTCTGCCGCGACGTCTCCGATATTCTCAAAGGGCTCAGTAGGATTTCGAAATCGTGGAGACTCATTAAGGCATATCAATACACAGGCTTTAGCATGACAGCCTTGAATCCGCATGTCCTTGTTATGGAGAAGTGAATCATAGTTCTGACTGAACCCAGCCTCAAATGCGACCGTCGCAGGATTACCACCGTCGCCTCTATATTGGAATAGTCCGTCTGCCTGTGTCACACTATGCTCATAGCCGCCGCTAGATCCTCGTACATCGCTAGATCCAGCATCCACAATTCTGCCCAAGCTTTCGGGGCTGTGATGCGAGAGGTATTCCCGAATACCGCTCATGATTTGGAATCTAAGCTCAGAAGCCGCAACTTCATGCAGGTTTTTTGGTACGGTCAGCACGGTCACGGTCTCAGTGACACTGTTGTATGACAAGCGCGGGTAGCTACAATGTCGAATCATCAGCTACTATCTGGAAACAAACGCATCTTGTAGGCTAATACCTCTTATCCTCTGAACAGGTGTCGGACTTTACCTTAGACCAGCTTTCCTCTAGTTTCAGATACTGGGAATACGGCATGTGAATATCCAACCTCTGCTCTGGCGCATTGCTTTTCAAAAGGTTGAGCGCCTTGTCGAACTCCGAGATCCAGTTCTCGTCTGGCCCTGGAGACTTGTCCTTTGAGAGCGCAACTGACATCGCGCTCGACATATCCGTTGTCGATGAACTAGATTCAGGCGAACACGCAAGCTTAGAATACTTTCCCTGGTGCTCATCTGATCCATCACTCACAGGCGAAGGACTTTTGTTCACAGTTGTCGATCTGCGCGCCGTGCTGTTGCACGCGGTTGTCGATCTTGCACGCTAGCCGTAAGAGATCGCGGACGTTCCTGACATTACTGCGTCCATTTCGGAATCAGTTAATAACAATGTGAGAGCTAAATGTGCACACTTCTTAAGAAAATAGGAGAAGTAGCAAGTTGTCTTGCAGCGGAGTAGACTGGTTGTGCTGTTGATTAAATCGAGTCAATCATGGTTTAGGGCTAATGTGTCAGTTGCAGTCACAAGCTTGTGATTTATATGCTATTAACGACCTAGAAACTCTCACGATGACGACCAATTTCTGTGGACAAACTTGGTCTAAAAAAAATAAAAAAAAAAAAAATCTCCACTCCCTCGAGGGCGATGAACTTCCGAATGTCTCTCCGAGGAACATACTTCCGTCCGTCCGTCAGTGCTAATGGTGACGTCTTCCCAGATGTCCAGCAGCTTGAGTTCCTCCTCACGCCTAACCTTCGCATAGCCCAGACAATCAGATCCCAATACAACTCTGTCTGCCCATTTCCTGCCAGTCACGACGCCTTCACCTTTCACAACATCAAAGATTGTTGACGCGCACTTTGCGGGATCTCCGGGCATGAGTCCCAAGGGATCAGTGGAAAACATACCGACAAGCTCACCGAGGAGTGGTTTAGACGCGTCAGAGGTGGCAATTGTATTGTGCTCTGAAGCGGCATCACGAGGCTCCATAAGACGAGTTGGGTAGCTTTCTAGGTCAAACGCGACAGCCCGGATTCCCAAGGGAGATACTTCTTTGTGAAGGCTCTCTGCGAACGTACTGAGGACTGCCTTGGTCATTGCATAGTGCGACATGAGGGGCATCGCCATCCAACCTGAGCCAGATGATGTAAATGCGATGGTACCGTATCCCGGGGCGTGAAAGAATGGCAGGATAACCTGCGTAAGATGCATCTGTCCGAAGAGGTTGACTTGAAACAAGTTGGTGACGTAGTTGTCACTGTATCGGCCAATCATTAGTATGTAAGGCACGAGCGCGAGAATAGCTTGAATATCCACTTAGCATCTTCGACACTCCTCATCCGCCATGCCAGCATTGTTCATCAACACGTCAATATGACCAAAAATGCTCCACGCCTTCTTCAGTTGAGTTTCTACCGCAGACTTTCTGCAGCAATATCCAGCTCCAAAAGAGCGATGTTGTCTGACTTGAGATGTCCGATTCGATCTTCGATTCTACCCGACGCGATGACCTTGTCTCCGCAAGCGACGATGTGATTGACAAGAGCAGCGCCGATGCCTGAGGTGGTCCCGTGACAAGCCAAATTGCCGGGCCATATTGATTCGTCTGTTTAAGTCAAAAGACTCAATATTGGATGATGTTTTGATGAGTGCAATGCCTCGTCGTGGCCGAGCAGCATCAGCGTTTTAACTCGAGGCCCGGCTACTAACCGGCTCGTGATTGAAAACTATCGATATGCCGCGTCCATAGTTGATCTCTCGTCCTCTAGGACCGGAACTTAGGGTCAACAGAGTCGTATTGCTGGCGTTTCGAGAGTTTGTTGAGGACCATCGGACGAAAGGTTAGGGCCTATGCTGAAAAGTGAAAGCCGCCATCACGTGCCTTGAGAGAATTCTTGGTTTTTCTGTTAGATTCCGAGTACTTTATCATGATCAATGTTTCTATCGCCGCTTTGATAAAGAGACAGAGACTCAATCACTGCTGGATAAGTGGAGAAGGTCCGTGAACAGTGAAACTCTACAACAGCCGATTTCAAGAGCCTTATAGTGCCTCTGGCATTTTTTACGGCTAACGTGCATGAGCTAGTAAACTAACAGACTTTGCGTTCGGAGTTCAGTAGAGTCTTGGCTTTGGATTATATGCAATAGTCACTCGTTTGTTCGATTGATTGCTGCTTTCTTCGCTAATCTTTATTATTTCGTATACAATAGCTCGTCTGAAACCCCATCATCAACAATTAAAAGCGGGGTAACATTCTCGTCCCCAACACATGGCTGATAAGACTACAGTACAAGCCCCAAACAACTGCAATTGCGAAGTCGAATAGGAACTGTCGCCCACGATGGCCATCATAGTCGACGATAAATCACCAATATGCGTTCCATTTATACTAGAAAGGTTGAAAGAACACCAGGACGCTCACGGCGGTCCCGTTTCAGCGCCGCCGTTCTTCATCGGGCTTAACGGCGTCCAAGGAGTGGGCAAGACAACTCTCGTGAGGAACTATACACATTACGCCTATTCGATGATGAAAAGCTAACAAATTAGGTTACTATGTTAGAGAAGACACTAAAGGACCCTCCGTATTCATTGCCAGTCTCTGTTCTTTCAATTGATGACCTTTATCTTACTCATGCCGATCAGGTCTCCTTAGCGAAGTCCAATCCTCTCAACCCACTTGTTCAACATCGGGGCGAGCCTGGTACGCACGATATGGCACTGGCTGTTACTCTCTTTGCAGCCCTGAAATGCGAACAACCAGTGCTCGTACCGCGATACGATAAGTCTCAGTTCAACGGGCAGGGCGATCGCATGGATAAGGCGACCTGGACACCGGTGAATCAAGAGGGACAAGCAAAGACTAAGGTTGTCATATTTGAGGGATGGTGTGTAGGATTCAAGGCACTGACGGACGACGAAGTGATAATAAAGTGGAATGAGAGCAAGCGGGTACATGATCTTCCGGACCAGAATTCTAGCCGAACGACGTTGTGGCGGTTTAGGTTAGAAGACTTATTATTCGTGAACAGCAAGTTAAGAGGCTACGACGTCATTACGGATAGTTTTGACGCTATGATTCATCTTGATGCAGCAGATACATTGTATGTATACAAATGGCGGCTGCAGCAGGAATCGGAATTGCGTCAGCAAACAGGACGAGGCATGACCGACGAGCAGGTTAACAAGTTTGTCGACGGATATTACCCTGCGTACGAACTATTTGCTGATAAGTTACGGAAAGGAATCCTCAAGACCAAGGGTTGCCAGTTAAGATTGGTTGTGAAAGAGGACCGAGTGGTGCAAGACATATTTGTTATTTAGACCAACTGCAATACGCTATTTAGACATGTGCTATAATACTGAAGCGGTTTTGTTAACCGATTCTTTCTACTTTTTAAAGTGGCTCCTATAGTTTTAAAATGCCGTTCTGTAAGTGGCCAGTTTGGAACTATCACAATGATAGTGACTACTATTCGACTACGTTTCTGCTCGTACTGTCTCTGGAACGTCTTTTCCTGAGTCGGTGCGGCGTTGTTCTTATAGGCTGGCCACGTCCCACCACGGGTGGCTATATCTGCGACGGCACTTTGGCCAGGTATCAACCACTGCAGCAGCCAATGCAGCAGCGTACATCCATTCATGAAGTCCGCTCTGATCAAGGCGCCAGACAAGTTGTCACCGACTCTCTTCGTTCTTTTATGTTACAAAAGCGGCGTACCGTGTGATCGTCTTCGTTATCATACTCTACATTACGGTAAGGCAAGCCTCTCAGTCTCATGCCGGGCTTCTACGTCCAGTTGTAGTTAACACCCTATACTGATTCCTGTATAAGGTATTTGGCTTCGCCGGCATTGCCATATTGTTGGATCGAGGCTGGATAAGATCACGGGTAGTAATCGAAATATGGAAGTCAATCACCATTCAATCGTTCCCCTGATGACCCCTCACCACAATTCATGAATTTTTTGCCTTCTTCTTCTTTCCTCCGTCCTCAATCATCATCTCTCTGATAAACAACACCATGTAGCATACCAACAACGTGGCAGCCATTATATTGGGCCACACTATCCCTCCGACGGCCAATCTGGCAAATATAATTCTTATTTCAACCAATATCCCAATCACAAGCTGCAGCACCCCTGTAAACCGTAGCAATGGACGGAACGCTGAGACACCCCCAAAATACGCGTACATTAGCGCGTGATGGAGAGCATTGAGTGCCGCAAAAATCTCCCAGCCTTCATGGTGCTGGAGCACGCGGACGTACGTTAGGATAGGCGTAGTGAGATGATGGAATGTGAAGTGCAGAGCGACCTGCCCTCCGTTAGCCAACACGAGGAAGATGTCCAAATACTCGTAGAATTTGGATAGGTGGTATGCACATCTCCTGCTTGTCTCTGTCGGTAACAACCAGTTGACATATCCGCGTCCGAGGCTTTGGGACGAAGTCGTACGTGAAAATAGGATAGTAAGGAAGAACCACAGAGAGATACCTGCATAGAGACGGCTATTGAATTTAATAAGGACCGGAGCGATTGGAAAAGCGCCATGTGATTGGATATAGCGGCGGAGGAGGACAGCGACCGTAGCGAATGCAGCTGTAGGATAGACAATACCAGGAACGGCGGTGAGAGGAGCTGAGGAAGAACCTGAAAATGCCATAGTCAATATCGCTAGTTGGATAGAGTGGTCATGCTGTAGTAAATATCTCTCGTAAGGTCTATATATGAGTCATGCACAGGGATAAGAGCAATTGAGTTGGGGGTGCTGCTTCGTTGAAACTCTCTCTTGCAAATGCCACGAGCAGAACCCGAACCCATGATGTTAAGCGTGTGGATATTAACCTCTTGAACACAGTGTTCCGGCCGGTATTGGCAGAAAGAGTCACTTACTGGGGATGTGCAATATGTTATTGAACTACTGTCTAAAGCTTTAAGGAGTGTGAAGAGGACTCCCAAACTTTGGGGAACAGTTTGGCAACTACACTCGCCAGTACCCAGATAGCATTTGTCCTGTCCCGGCGGCTCATATTTTGGAACAATTCTGCTGTTGCTTGCCGTTTGCTGATATGACGTTACACCCCTATACAGGTCACACAACCCAGGTCTTATTGCAGTTGGGATTGAAAATATGGGAGTTATCCACGATTTACAGCCAATTTAGAATTGAAAGCATTTCCTCAGAACTCTTTGCTCGAGCTTATGGACGCTTTCTCAATCTCAAAGTGCAATCCCATGCCTTGGGAGTGGGGTGACAATGGCCCCACCAGCAGCCACTGTTCCCATAAACTTTCCAAGTAGAAGAGTGTTATTTGCTGCCAAACTGTCCTTGTACGACGTCTCGGTAGCGTTGTAATAAAATGCTGTCAGATTCCCATCTAGAATATTCTAGTGTGCACTATACACCTATAGAATATTCTATAGAAAGATGCTACTGACCATCAGTCAGTGTTGGTCAGCTGAAGACGTATGACTCTACTGTAGCTGGAAGGTTGATTCTCAACATTATTTATCCATTTTCTTAATTTTTAAGTCTTATTTTCATGGTATGCTTGTTTCATATTCGTATTAATTACAAATTAGATACCTTAAGTTAATTTTAACTCTTGTCATCCAGATACGGCAGTCGTGAGTCGATCAGAGCAATCGTTAGAATCGGGCACGAAGTATGGAAAGCGTATCAATAACAGCTTATGTGAGAAAAGGAAGAGAATGTGGAAGCAAAAGGGGTTGCAGGAGATCCGCAAGATGGTTGAGTTCAACCTTCGTTGCGTCTCCAAGAGGGATTGACAAGGATATTTATATACATGCTCAAGACCTGATACCCCTCTCTTCCCAATGACAGTATTTTCTCTGTGGCTAATCTTTTAAGTAAAGATTTGCATGTACTAGTG
>JAJLTP010000122.1:0-44838 GCA_030568275.1 Lipomyces orientalis | reverse complement strand
ATTAATTTATATATTTACTTTCGTTGGCGTTTGGCGCACACAGAAAACTGAATACAGAAAGTGTGAATACCAAAACGGCCGGTTATTTTTCTATTGCAGTGAGCACTACAACCGCGCATCTCGATTGGGGATGATATTATGCATTTGATTAGGTGCTATATTTTGGTATCACTATGTCTGTGTGTGTAATTTGTACAATGGATCGTCGCAAGACTTGATTGGTTCCTTTAATAGTGTAATTAGCAGACCAGGAATTGGACTTCGCAGTGGAGTGTATGTTGCCGGTGATGCGGGACTGATTTGCTTAGTTCAAAACAAACCTCGGCTCGGCTATCTCATGCAATTAATTCGAGCCGATCACTGTCTTGCCAAGACTCTGGTGTTACACAGATCGGATGCTGTTGTCGCCGACGCGTCCGTCGCAGCGTTTCCGCGACGCGTCAACAACGCGTCCCTCTCTCATCCACAGTGGCCCAGCTGATATGGACTCCTGGAGACAGTGCTTTTTCCTCCTCTAGAGGGTTTTGCCAATAGTGAGTGGTTGTTCGCGTCATTGCGGATCAGGAATCCGACAGTGGCGTCTCTGTACTCCAATTCAGTGTAACACGATCGCGTTCGGACGTGGATTCCGCCGTAGACAACAAATTAAGTAATTAATTAATCAAGTAATTCGAATGCTGACGGCGCCGCCAGCTCGCAGCTTCTGTGCTTCTCGTCTGGCTGAGAAATGTAAATATGGCCTTCTTTCCCGGCTGCTGCTGCCCCCCTTCAAAGTCATCGTCTTACGCGAACATACTAAGTCGCCTGGCAAGCGACACAGTCTGCAGAGAGCCAAGAGGGGAGCCTGTAACTGGCTGAGATCTTCTTCGATCACAAGGGAGTATACTTCTGAATTCCTACAACCTGGTCATTTGGCTAACATTAACGTATGACAGACAGTGTTCTCAAGTGTGGGCAAGAGGACAGCATGGAACCCGGGGTGAGCCTGAGTGGCCAGAGGCAAGCCACTTGGTACATTTCTTCTACTGGGGGCAATACGAGTACGGTGATTCGCTCGCCAGTTCGGGCGATGCGTACTCGACTATGGGCACGGGGGATAAGAGGAGTCCTGACAGACTCCTCTTTAATTGATTCGATATGCTGATTCGCCTCGAACAAGGTGAGTCCAAGGATGGCGATATCCAAGCTACTTGGACACTACCAGTTCGGGGACGCGTACTCGAATGTGGGCGAGGATAGTGGATCCGCACTAACCCTAACCCTGCATCTTAAGAGCCGCCACACATTTGTGGCGCGCGTTGAGGCTCGCTCCTTCTCGGTCTTCCGAGTTGCATGACTCTAGTCAAAAACGAGTGAGCGACTCATTTGTCCCGCAAGCCCATAATCGTCACGCGGCTCGACATCACACGCTGACAGGTGTGGCGCAACCACCTCATCAAGTTGACGTCAACCCAAGCACAGCCATCGCCGCTGCGCGCGCGTCAGCGCCGCTTCCTTGCGGCCCGGACACCGACACCATCTGTTCCCGGACACCGACACTCTTTCGTGCGCTACGTACAGTCTACCGCGAAAAGAGGTGGAGATGACATCTGTTATCGTCAATTCAATTGTTTAGGATTAAGTCATTGAATATTAGCGTTCATTCGCGGCCACGCCTAGATCAGGCACGTTAGGTTTTAAGAACACACCCCCCCGCAGCATCTCCTGCTCCTTGACGAGACCTTCAATTCAACACCGCGATCTGACTTGCAACATCTACAATGGCAGGCGGCAGTTCCAGGCTATCCGGCTGTCTCGGCGCATTCCCCCGGATCCCGGTCATTTTCAGTCTACGAATCGGCCAAACGCTGCTCGACATTATTTTGTTCGGATTAGCCGGCTGGCTCGTGTCGAACTACTACCAGGCCGTTTTCGGTTTCACAATCTTCCTCGTACGTAAACCGCGTTTGATTAACGCCCCGCAAAATTATCTAACCCAAAATAAAAATTATCAACAGTGCATAGCAACGTTACTCGACATTTTCTACCAAGTCATAACCCCGCAGCTGCTGAAACGGCTGCACAACAAAACCGCCGTGCTCGTGCTCGAAGGCCTAGTAACGCTGTGGTGGTTCTGCGTCTTTGTGTCGTCGACCGCACTCTACTTTGGCCCGCTGCGATGCAACGGCGAGTTCCCGGACGGCATCGACGACGAAAACCCGCCCGCAGGCGCCAAGACGTGCTCGACGATAAATTCATACCAAAAGGCCGTGATCTGGTTTGCTTTGATCCAGTGGTGCGTGTTTATCGTCAGTCTCGTGTTGGTCGTGCGCGTGTTTATCGAGTACCGGCGTGATGCCGCCAATGTCGACGGCGGCGTCCCCGTCCCCGGTGGGACGAGGTTTGCCAGGGACGAGGACGATAATCCGTTTAGCGCGGCCGACTACGACAGCAGAATTGACGGCGGCGCAGGATACACGTACCAAGGAGCTAATGGGAGTGCAAAGTACGGCGACCAGTACGAGATGACCGACTACGCTAGTCCGTACGATGACGGCTCGTACGAGGCGAGAACTCGTCCCTATTCCGGAGTGTAGTATATCAGCGATGATGTCTCAATACGGCGTTTTCTTCTTTGTATTATATGACCTAATTAGATACACAGATTAGCCAAGCTTATTGCGATGGTAATTGGATTGCAAATCTTAGCGGCCGTAAAACCAACAAAAGCGATACCGAAAACTCCCAACCCCCCCGGCAATCTACCCCGTTCTCACCGCGCCGCCGCGGTCAATGACGCCTATATAACTATGCTTTGCCCAGTCTTTGCCAGCACGAACCGGAGTCCAGCAAGATCGTCCTCGTTTGCCAGCAGCTCCTCTAACTCGGCTAATATTATACTTTCCGCCGGGCGGCTTGCCTGGCTTGAGCCCGGCACTCTGTTCGCGGTCACGAGCTCCTCGTCGTCGGTCAGGCCTTTGATATGCGTGATCACGACCACGAGACCCGACAGCGGTCCCCAGGCTTGCTGAGGCTGCTGCGATGTCGGCAATGCGCTTGCCCTCCGCTGGACCGGCACAGATTGGTCGTCGTTTGGCTGCGTGTACGGACTTGATCCAGCGCTGCCAGCACTTTCGATGCTGGACGCCGAAGTCCGTCTGCTCGACGACGGCGAATATTGCTGCATGTATTTATGTTTGCTGTGATGGTGGTAATGGGGATGGGGATGCAGTCTGTACGGATGATGGTGTGACTGTTGTAGCTGCTGCTGTTGCTGCTGAAGAAGCACCTGTTGCTTTAACGAGAATGGGAATACGGCAGGTGAGTTCGTCCCTGCAGTGATCGACTCGCCAAAAAACGAGTAGTTGCCAAATCCGCCCAGTCCACCACTAGCCATCGGGAACGACTTGGCCGATCTCAATGGCACGTCTGCCGGCCGCGGACACCGCAAAAAGCTGGCGAACATTTTCAGCTCTTGTATCAAATACGGGGGCGACAAATGACCAAACAACGAGTGTTCGGGCTGGATCGAAGCGTACGAGCACTCGATGAATATGGCCGACAACTTATTCCTGCCGAATTTTTGCGCCGCGGCAATCCACACTGCTCGATTCTGGGGCGTCATGGATACCGAGTCCGGTTCGACGTCGCCAAACATGAGAATCTCCTTGCCCGAATGCTTGTCTCGCAGAAAATACGCGCTCGATTCGTAAGCTTTCGGCGCCTTCCCAGTATAGTGCACGCATCCATGCGAAACTCGGAATGCCCGAATATCGAGACCGTTGGCTATGGTCTCGTAGCCGTCTTCGTCATCGAAAGAGTCCTCAATGACACCCACCGGTTCGTCGTCGTTATCGTCGTCGCCGTCGCCGGCGGCGGCATGTGACGAATACTTGAATCTGTGCAGTGTGACCATGCCAATTGGATCATCGCCCTCGTTAGACATGTTGGGCCAAATAGCGTTATTGAATATATGCTTGAGCACTGCATCTACAACCCATGGCAATCCTGCCAGCTTCTTCGGATTCTCAGCTGTAAAGCAGGCACTGTTTATCACAAAACCGGCGAGATGATCTAAGTGCGCATGTGTGATGCAAACAGCGGCCACTAACTCCCTGACAACATATGCCGCGTTCGTTAAGGGCGAGACATAGGGCAGTAGTCCTGTTCCAAGCTGCTGTTGAGAAGGCGAAAGTGCCGAGAGTGATGTCGCCGGACGCATGGCCTGCATTACGCCAGACATGTACGTGCCCGCGTCGATCGCGACCAGCGTGTTTTTGGCCCATGGCTCGGTGTTAGATTTGATGAGGTAGCCAGAGACCCCGAATTCGAACGGCCCACCAGAGGCGCCCTGTGTATATGGTCAGCATGGCATTGATTTATTTCTTCCAAAAACCGGTGACGGGGAAATAAGCTCACCAGGACGATCACCTCAAAGGCGGCCGGATCACTTGCATTCGGCGCCAGAGTTATGGAGGTCGATGTTGTCGGGTAGTGCTTTGTCCGAATCGCCAATCGTATCGACGAACCAGAATCTATCCGTGCCAAAGCCAATCAGAAACCTGGATACCGTGACGCAGTCAAACTGGCGGCCGCGCAACTGGAAAGAGCCTGGTTGGTGGTAGCCAATGAATATCAATGATAGATGTATGTTTAATTGCGTCTAAAGATTTAAGTCCCTGTTGGTTGTATAGCGTCTACAGTAATAATTGTTAGTATTAAACTGACAAAGGCCACCGATACAAAAACGCACCACTGTGCCAGCTTCTTCCAATTGAATCGAGGAGACAATATTAGGTCAGGAATGCTTATTTGGCTAGCGTGACGAACGATTGAGCTCGCGCTTCCGCTGTTTATCGCTAGTCCGCTTAAATAACAATGACACCCGTAACACGCTCCGACTGCGGAGGTTACTATTCGCTCGTTGAGCCCGTGCTACTCGTTGAAGAATGGTGCCGCTTTCGCGTGTGGATTGCGGATGCTGTTAGCTGAACAAGTAAGGTGCTAGTCCAGGATAACCCTGAGGGGTGAGCGCCATCGAATGAATGAACTTCGTCCCCGCGACCAAAAGTGTGTACAACATGCAGTGACAGGCCACACGCTGCGGCATTTGGCCGGAGTCCCGCTCTAACATTTCCGGACCCACTAGTCCTAATGCGGTATAGTGCACTCTTAGAACACTTCCAGAAGTCGGACGCCGGCTAAAAACCTTGGACCTTATTTAGATAGCTCGGAACTTTATTTGATAGTCGCTACCCACGTTTGGCGACAAAGAAGCCGGTTGCCGTTTAGCGAGTCTCAATTTCGGTTGGGAATAATTAATCGGGACAGGAACATATTATCCTCTTAAAGCCTAGCTTCGTTGTAAATTCATCCGTGGGTAAATTAGCGGGTCTGGTAACGGGCATGGCATGGACTGTCCACGTTTGATTTTTATTCACTAGTTAATGGCGCAGTATATAGCACATTAGGTTTTTGCATGCATTCATAAAATTCAGCTCTATAACACAAAAGTATCTAACATCTTTAATAGTGACTTCCATGGCCACCTCCATATCCGTGTCGGTCGGCACCATAGCCCGACGGTTGAGAATTCTCGTGCCCAAGATGATATCCGTCCTTAAACGCAGCACTATCGCCTGGTCGCGCCCTACACCAAAATCGCGCAAACTTGTCATTGGATCCTGTACATAGAATGTGCCCCATCGGATGAAACTCCATAGACCATATCGCGCTCTCATGGGCATATGGAACAGACTGTACTGGTTCGAACGATCTGGCGGTTGCCGCAACTGATGCGTTTTGGGAGGATGAACTTCCTCCAGCAGACATGCCTACGGATGACAATGATGCACCCGCACCAGCTTGATAGGTGTCCAGCAAGTAAAAATGTATTGCACCGTTAAAGTCGCCTGTCGCCAGCAACGAGTGATGGATCGGATGCCAGGCCAGAGTCGTGATGTCGCAGCTAGGACCTCTAAGCACGGCAACATCTCGCATCATTCTGATATCAAATATTCTACCAGTCTGATCTCGCGCTGAAGTCGCGAGTAAGTCACCTCTCGTAGGCTCAAACTGTGCTCGAGTGATCGTATTCTTGTGCCCGTGTAACGTCGTTAGGCACTTTCCCGTCCGAGGATCCCAGAGTTTGACTAAGTTATCCTTTGATCCGCTCACTATCAGTCCCTTTGTTGGATGCCAATGCACACATTTCACATCCCATCCGTGGCCTGTCAAGGTCCGTTCTTCCTGTCCCTCGTTGAAGTTCCAAATCTTCAGTGTGCTGTCATCGCTCGCGGTCACAAACTTAGCGTCGGTAGGTGAAAACGACAAATCTCGGACAGCCTCCCTATGTGCGGCTAGGACCTTGACATTATTCATATTGGGCTGCCAGTACTTTACAATCCCTTCCTGATCTCCAGAGAGAAACCAGTCGTCGTTGTGTGACCATTCTCCGGCGCGTATTGCCTGGTCGTGTGCCTGAACCGGATTAGATCACATTTACGTCTACTATTCTGAAAATACACACCTGCATAATGGTCTCAAAGTTAAAACTCATCCCATTCCACAAGGTGAACTCGCCACTGCTACTCGCTCCCAGTAATCGTCTTCCTTCCGGTGTCCACTAAAACGGTCAGCAAATGATGAACCATCGCGAAAAGCTGGAACATACACGAACTAAGTTGACAGGATGTCGCACTTTATTAACACTTGAATGCACAAACTTCACGGTCATACTGCTTATAGGATTATCACAATACGCAACCGGGGGAAAGAGCTAAGTCAAGTCATTCATAGTTTCTCCACATGTATCTTGCTAACTCACGTCAATAAGATAATCCTTCCTAGGTCGCACGACACCAGGCTCCTTCGAATAAGGGCAGACAACCCTCCTATGCCGCCATCGCGCCACAGTGCCGGTATAATCGACTGTCCGTCTGTGTCCCACTTTGCGTTGCTGAGGTTGATGCGACTGTCCTTCTTCGTAATCATAATTCAACTGAATAGATTGCTGGGATCGCTGACTGTACCCACTCGGCTGAGAGTAATTATTCCGTGCTCGTTTATGGTAGCTGCTCGACCCGTATGCCTCGTCGGTGCGAGTGTAGCTCATCGCGGTCTAGCTTCGGCAGAAAAATCTCGCTTCAAACGAAAAAACACGCTAAATCTAACCGATTACTGCGGATGTTAAATAAGGATCGGTGCCTACTGCTGATTTGTCCAGACTTAAAAGGTTGAGATCAGAGTTGATACGAGAGCAATCCTCATCAGCATTAAATACACCCTTTCATCTCCAGCTGCACCACCGCTTGAAATACAAGGGTTTCGTATTCCAGGGTAAGTGAGTAAGATAATAAGAGTTTTGTACCACCAGCAGTAACTCGTACGATATTCGTACAGTCACCGGTAGATATATGCATTACTTTAGGTCCCATAATGGGGAATTGGGGATATTACATAATAGAGCAATAATACTAACAGCTGGGAAATCTTGTGTCATCCAGACTCGCACTGGTCATCGAATAAGGTTTCGACTCGCACTGAAGCAATTGAGTGAAGCAATTGTCGGGATCGCGACATCGCTAGCACTCCAACGTTACCCCTGACGACGAAACTTTTCATTCCCGGCCACGAGTACAGCGTGCCCCAGCCCAGCGCTGTAGTATGGTGACAAGGCTGCTATGCGGCGTATCAGTCGTCAATCATCTATGGTGCAATCAGATGTATTTCCAGTGCGAGATAGGCTATTGTCTGTGGGGGAAGCGTTGAGAGGGAGTAAGGCTGATATGTCGAGTCGTGAAGATCAGCAACCTGGAGCGGTTGTGCATATGCACCGCTCCTGCGCTGATTCGCGTGTTAGAAAATAAGTCGTGCCATCGCGTGAGCACACTTGACGACCAGCGAAAGTGCTGGCCGAGGACCGCAATCACACATAAAAGCGCAAGCCTGCCAGTCTCTGATCTACCACGTACCATTGTTACTCCAATAACATCTCTCAGAACCGATCAGACTATTCATTTCATTGTTAGACCATTGTTAGGAAGATGCCTGCTTCTCATTTTGATACACTGCAGATCCACGCTGGGTTAGTTCGTCTCAATTGCGTTACTTTCCCTCAGGTTAACGATTCAACAGCCAGAAGCCTGATCCTGCCACCAATGCCCGGGCAGTGCCCATCTATGCCAGCACCGTACGTAAAATTATTTATTTACCAGCTTTCATTGGGTGCGGGCTTAACTGCAGTCGCTAACACTGCCGAGTAGTCTTTTGTGTTTAACGATTCTGCCCACGCCGCCCGACTTTTCGGTTTACAGGAGGCTGGCAATATCTATTCCCGAATCGGGAACCCGACCGTCGACGTTTTTGAGAAGCGAATAGCCGCACTGGAGGGCGGAGTTTCGGCTGTTGCTGCTAGCTCCGGACAGGCGGCCCAATTCATGTGAGTGCACTTCAGCCGACCGGCGGCCGTGTAGGGAAATCACTAATAGCACACAGGACCATTGCTGCACTTTGCCAGTCTGGAGATAACATTATTTCGACGTCATATCTCTACGGCGGTACGTACAATCAGTTCAAGGTCTTCCTGCCCGGATTTGGAATTGAGACCCGGTTCGTGAAGGGTGACAAGCCAGAGGATTTCGAACCTCTCGTCGATGATAAAACAAAGGCTGTTTATGTTGAGAGCATAGGAAATCCTCAGTACAAGTCGGTTCAGCATGGCTTTATTGGTGCGTTTTTGTTTGTTAATGGTTGTCTAGCATTCCGGACTTTGAGAAGATCGCCGAGTTCGCACACAGCAAGGGCATTCCACTAGTCGTCGACAACACTTTTGGTGCGGCTGGATATCTCGTCCGTCCACTCGACCACGGAGCAGACATTGTTGTTCACTCCGCTACCAAGTGGATCGGTGGCCATGGTACCACAATCGGCGGTGTCGTCGTTGATGGAGGCAAGTTCGACTGGAAAGCCCACGGCGACCGATTCCCACAGTTTGTCCAGCCAAGTGAAGGCTATCACGGCGTAAAGTTCATTGAAATGTTCGGAAACGAGCATGTGTTCGCTGCTCGTGTGCGAGCTGAGGTCCTGAGGGATCTAGGATCTACACTGAACCCATTTGCCGCTTTCCTGTTGATCCAGGGTATTGAAACTCTCTCTCTGCGCGTCGAGCGTCACGTCCAAAACGCACTTGCACTTGCTCGGTATCTCGAAGCTTCACCCTATGTCTCTTGGGTTTCATACCCCGGTCTCGAAAGCCATCCATCCCATGAACTGGCAAAGAAATATCTCAAGAACGGTTTCGGCGCAGTCCTCTCGTTCGGCGCGGTCGGCGGTCCAAACGTCGGCGCTCAAGTCGTCGACGCGTTGAAACTAGCATCGAATCTTGCGAATGTCGGTGACTTGAAGACATTAGTCATCGCACCACACTTTACTACCCATCAGCAACTTAGTGACGAGGAGAAGTTAACGTCTGGTGTCACTGTGCGTATTTCTCCGTAGATCTTGCAAGGTCGTTTGAAGTAGGTTCTTGTACTGACGAAATTTTAGCCTGACTTGATTAGGGTTGCGGTCGGTGCGGAGTTTATCGATGATATTATTGCCGACTTCGAGCAGGCTTTCACATCCGTCAAGAATGCCAGTGCACCGAATGGGGTGCTTAATGGTGAGCAGTAGGTGACTCACCAATGCATGACCAAAAGCGTGTAACTTTCCGTCGATACGAAATATATATTAATGCGCACCAAGGAGAGGAACGTTCGTGAGCTTTCCGCGGGGCACCAAGTCCTCAGGGTAGAGTGGGGTATTCATTATCCACTGTCGTCGCGAACTGCATCCATTGAGAGCCGAGGATTACGATTTAGACATGAAATCATATGATGCTTTATTAAAACCCAACATACCCATCTAGATGTTGCAAAACTAAAACAAAATAACCCAACCTATCACATAACCGAGCTGATCTAACATTACGCATAAACCAATTCAGGATAAATACAAACCTCACGCGATTTAAACTAAGAGCACGGCATTAACGCAACCATCTCTATCGGGCTCATTCGTTACCTGAGCATATTTGCCCCACACGACCTTTCCGCCCGCAGTAACCAAACCCAGTTCACTAACGTTGACCTCAATGATTGTTCCCTTTGTCAATACACCAAGCTGAGTGTATAATGGATTCTGAGGATTCTTCTTGACGGACAAAATTGGCAGATGCACAGTCACTCCAAGTTCAGGATGAGTGACATTGGCCTTCTTCTGTCGCAATGCAGATGGTCTGATGATCCGCTCGAATTTCACCGGCCGTCGAGTGAATCCCTCACCAACGAAAGTATGCTTCGTAATCATGCGCTTCCAGCTCTTCCGTTTTGACTTGCCAGTTTTGACAACCTTGAACATCTCCTCCTCTGAGATGCCACGAACTTTAGGCAGCGGCACGGCAAACTTCGCCGCTTTCTCCATACGTTTCTGTTTAATCGACGTCGACAATGCCTTGGCCTGGTTGGTATTCTGACGATCAAGAAGATAGGTTGGCAATCCATCTGGATCATCAGGGGTGCTAGTTGTCGTATTGACCGTTGCCTTCTCATGCTGCTTGATCCTATTCAAGTAAATTAGCACGCCAGTTTCCCCTTACTGTAGATAAAAATCGAGCTGTACTTTTTCCTCATTTCAATCTTCTCAGCATGCCTCTTCTTGGCGAACATCTTCGCCCTGAATCCAGTCAACCGCTGCGCATCCTTCGAAATCCGATGCGATTCTCTCGCCTCGCGCTTCCGTCTACACACCATTTTCGTTAGAGCCACAACTTTATTTTCCCATACGATCAGTATAATAAACGACGTACTTCCGTTCTTCATGATCTAACCGCCGGCCATGCTTCTTAATGTGTTCTTCAATGTATTCGTTTTGCGGCTATAACCAGAGTTAGATCTTAGAAAAAATTGTCATCATTTCATTAACCTACCATTGTGATCTATCCTTGTTATTACACCTGGCCCAATAAATCCCTCCCGAGAATTCTATAGCACGGACGGTGAGAGCAATGAAACAACACTGCCCCTTGTTATTTGAGATATGATGTAAATTTTTCCTCGCCGGAGTCTCGATTGGGAGTTCCCAGGCGGTTGGGACTTGGGCTAGGGTATTTTTGCAACCACCTAAACTTCGCAGTTCGGATGTTCTTCAGTTAAGGCATAACTGGGTTACAGTGAGGTACGCTAATCCGATGGCGAATTATTTCGTGCGTCTTGCGGATTCATCTGTGAACTCTGCGCTATCATGTAAGTATAAGGTTGATGAATCCGCCAGAGGACAATGACAATGCGCTCAGGGCAATTGGCCACCGTATACATGTTGGCGGGTAAACCCTCTTAGTTAGTCCGCTTCAAAGTCTTCAAAGGAATGCACATTCACACTACCAGATTCTATCAACTACATGGCCATTACGTTGAGTACTGGACAGGTAAATCGAGGCAGCCAGTCTCCCATAATCATACTGCATTAATGCGGAAATGTAGAATTATAACAACCAAGATGACGGTTTCCGACAATACGATCCTCTGCTATTCATAATACTGAAATGTTGCACAAGTTCAGTTTAGAGTACAATTACTGAATCTTTCAGAAACAGATCAAACTGCCACATTCTTGTCTAGAACCGCATCGGGCCCACGAACATTCATGAACTCGGGCTGCCTGGATAGTCTTGTATTCGTCGAGTCTTCGACTGCTTAGACAAGACGTAGGAACAGTACGTCTCAAACACATCCTACATTTTATGAGCGGGGGTTGTTCTAGACGGAGCGTGAATTGAACCTACCTTCAGAACTAACACCAGACAGCCACCGATAAGGCTCCGAACGAGACGATCTTGTACCCGTTTAGAAAACTTTGGAAAAACCTTGGCCAATAAGCTATTCGATAGTTAGCAACCGCGCACATGCCTCCCAAGGCGTAAAGACATACTCGCCCATTAGTCCACTTAGTGCTGGGTACACCAACGCACCAATGACACTCGACGTAATATTCTGATTATTTACAATAACACCCAAATTGCCCCTTCTCAAATTCCCATTTAATTCCACCACCAAATTTGGCTGTACCTCCCCGTCAACCTGAACTTGTTCCGGGCCCTCGGCGTCTTCGACAGGATGCGGGTGCAACTCATCGACAGGCTCGGGTTCCATCAAAGCTGTGCTCGTTGTCTGTGCTTCTCGCTCCCATTTTAGGCGTTGGGGGATAATATATCGCCTATATAATGCGCCATGCAGTATTCGCAAAACTGGAAACGCGTAGATGATTGTATCTGCGATGTTTAGCCCTGGGCTAACTTTCCGCCTTAGCGAGAGGGCCAATGCTGTGTTTACGACCGCGTTCGCCGGGACGGAGTTTCTTCTCGACATGACTAGCATGATCGGGATTGCTGCTACTAGAGATGGTCCTATGGATACCGTTAGTATCGGCGCGGTTCGAAATTTTGTGAATGGCACATACGGTGAAACCACCATCCAGATAATATGCCTTGTACGGCGTTGGCAAAGGTAATTTGGTGATCCTGAAACGCCAGCAACTTTGAATATATCACCTCCTCCAGTGAACCAGACTCCCTTGACCAGCCTATGACCCTTAGGCTGTCCTCTAACGAGCATACGCAAAACACAGACACCATGCCATGGACATACAACGCAGTATACGTTGCGGACGTAGCACCGGCCAAAATCGTGACGATGAAAGCCGAGTTCGCGGTTCTCGTTGCTAGCCTCTCGAGGACACGCCGCAGTCGTAGCGATAGGCTCCGAGATTGCACGACCCGGATCATGGTGCCGCATTGTGGACACGGCAGTTCGTCTTTTGATGCCGTGATCCAGTCAAGAAGGCATGATTCGTGTGCTGTCAAGTTGCACTTGCACGGGTGTCGCCAATTCGGAGCCGTGCCGCCTGGTGGTGGGTCATTAGATGTGCCCAGACAGATCCAGCACGTTCGGACATCGGATTGTTGTTGAGCGACTTCGGACATGGCGCGTGCTGACGACTCGTTGCAGCTTATACACAAATCTGTTTGCCCAGTTAA
The DNA here is from genome assembly GCA_030568275.1 of Lipomyces orientalis. Classification (NCBI taxonomy): domain Eukaryota; kingdom Fungi; phylum Ascomycota; class Lipomycetes; order Lipomycetales; family Lipomycetaceae; genus Lipomyces; species Lipomyces orientalis. Next base: position 31,787 of record JAJLTP010000122.1, on the reverse strand, counting down.
AATTAGAGTACCTCGCTGTCTAGTTAATCTTGGGTAGAAATGAAATCGGTAATAATTTTACGAAAGACCTTAAAATGGTGGCTTCAATTTGAGCGTATTGTCCCTGTTTGTTGCGGGGGTGGCAGAAAGTAAGATACCAGGCGAGCTCATCGCCAAACTTTGATGGCCCCGGCGGTGAAGTCTTAACGTTTTAACTTGGAGGTCATGTAACTTATGATAGCCACGTCAACATCACAGGCGCGGCAAAATGATTATGCAGAATACGGTCGCGGAATAATTAGATCAATTGTTAGAGAAGCATGTCGACTATCTGGGGACGATCTAATTGGTTTTGTGACTATTTAAATTGAAAAGTTGAACATAATGGGCGATGCGACTGCAGCACCAATCTCACAACTACCTGATCCCCAGCAGCCCAACACCACATCTTCGACGCAGATCCCACCACAGTCCGGACAGGCTGTCAAACGCGGTCGTGGACGACCCCGGAAATATCCACTTCCACCTGACTACGTTTCGCCTGTACACACACCAAAACCGCCCCGCGAGAGCCCGGCCCAACGAACACCCGTACCTGACGAGTCTGAAGAAGCTGTCACAACATCATCAGGACGACCTGCGCGGTCATCGAGACGGAATGTTGATTACGCGAAATTGGAAAGCACTGAGATTCCATCAGAAGGCGAAGATGCTGTTGGCACAAACACAAATGAAACCCCGACTAGTGGACAGCAGCCCAAACGGCGGCGCGGGCGGCCGCCGAAGGATCCGAGTAAAGGTCCGATGCCGCGGCCAAAGCCGAAAAGCAGCGTCGTGTACATTGAGGATGAAGGCGACGATGAAGCTGTGGAGGACGTTGACGACGAGAACGACGAGTATCTTGGTGGTGACGAGCAGCCAGACGATGACGACGATTTGGATGCGGATGATGTAGTAGAAGAAGAGGACGACGAACCTGAGTCGGATTTCGAAGAAGAGGACGAGACTTCTAAGCGCAAGAAATCGCGCCGCTCGCAAAAGTCTGAGCGGGGCAAGGCTGCAGAGAAGAAGTCAAAAATGGCGCCCGGAACGAGTTCAACTGCGCGAGGGAGCAAGACTAGGAAAACAAAGGATTCTGTCGAAGGACGAATGGCGTTGTTTTACGGAAATAGGAATGCGCCGTTGATGGAGGGTATCGAGTACAGGAATAAGTGGATCAATGAATTGACTGCGATACGACAAGAACTGCTCGAAGATCCCGTATTTCCTCCGCCAGACGACCACGAGATAGATTTGTCTCTTCAGAACTTGGTAACGGCAGAAGAAGAAAAAGTGCCGCTGTTTTTGCCACCAAGAGAACAGGAGCTCACATTTGAGGTCGGAATGAATGAGCCCTTCAAGGAATATTCCATCAAAGCGAACGAGTCGGCAAGTTTGCACGACCTCACGGAAGGCAGACGCGAAGGTTTCGTGATTCACACGGGCGGCTACGTGACGGGATGCCAATGGGCGCCATTGATGGATTCAAGTATGAGTTATGTACTTTTGCAAGTCGCTACGAGTGCTAATCACCGCGGTAGATGTACAATACCTCGTGGTCTCAATAGTTTCTAAAGTGGACGAGTTTGCGGCGTCGATGTTTGACCGCGCCACTTACGATTCAGTAATACAGGTTTGGAAGATGGATCCTGATCGGCCGAACTCTTCGCGCGCTCGACTCGCCCTGTGTTTATTGCATTCCTGGGGAACACCGTGGAGTTTGAGATTTTGCCCCGAGGCGCGGTCGAAGAATGACAGTACGGTAGGTTGTTTCGCTGCCGCATTTCAAGATGGCAAGGTGAGAGTTATTTCCGTGCCGGCTGTCGACTCGCAAAATACGGAGTACTGTAAGCGATTTGTATTCTCATTGTAAGAAAAATACTGAACGACGTAGTAATGGTCGAAAGACCGGCAAAGGAGATATCGCTTCCGGGAATGTCAATAACATGCGTGACATGGACGACACCACACGTCCTCGCCGTCGGCTGCACCAACGGCTTCGTCGCAACTTTCGACCTTGCAATTGCAGACGAACCTGACGACGACGACGACGACCAAGCACGACCGCTGAATGTCCACATGGCTCCAATCATCTGTACGCCCGTTCATCAGAGCGCTATACTGACACTAGAATCTGGATGTCCAGATTACCCCCATATCCTAATAACGAGCTCAGCAGATGGATACACCCGCACGCTAGACACCCGTGACCCGCGGTCTTGTCGGGCATCAGCATACCGGACAAAAGGATACTCGGCCGCCACAACGTACGTGCCGTCTTTGAACGCGGTTATTTCGGTCGAAGATTCGATTCTAACCAAAATTACGCCGATCCTAAACCTCCTGACGGACCTTATTTTCACAAGACATGAAGCCAGTGTGATGTGCATTGCATCCGGCAAATGCCATCCGTTCACAGCAACCGGCGGTGCCGACGGCGCCGTGACGGTCGCGAATCCGGTCGCCCGGGCTTTGGTCGGCAAGAAGATCACGTACAAGGACTGGCCGCAAACCCGGCTTTTCAAGCTCGAGTACAGCGAGCGGCAGGGCAAGTTTCGGTTCGTGGAAGGGTACAAAGTTGATGTTGTCGGGTTCGCTGGTAGCGGCGGCAAAGGCGGCTACCTGATCTATCCCGAGACTGTCTGCGTGACAAGTTTGGGTTGGAATTGGCGCCGGCAGACGGGCGGATGGATCGCAGCCGGCTTTGCCAACGGCCTTGTGCGGATTGAGAATTTCAGTATGTAACATTACTTTTGCTGCACCGTGTATTTGTGTGTGTTAGTTGTATAACTAGTTGGTTGTGCGTGGATATTTGGCGAATCTAGGACCATAAGTCGCGAATCTTTTTCTCGTCGACTGCTGTACAATATGTCTGTTTTATTAAGATCTGTAATCATATGCATTACAATTTGCGTGCACCAATTTTGAAGGAGAACCTTAGAATAAACGAAAAAATTGAGGGGTCCATCCGCCGTCACGTCTGTTGGTACGAGAATCGTCTAATCTCAAGGTACTAGATTATTTCATTTATGAAAAGATTTCCACTATCCTTGCATAATAATTCATGCAGCTAACCATAGTGTTTCGTTTTCAATCCATGCAAGTTAAATTACCATCCCGGGGGACCCGCCACAGAAAATCCGAGACTGTCTGCCAAAAAATGTAATATTTACCGCCACATTTGTTCGACGCCGCACTGCGTGCAGGTAAAAAAAAAATAACCCGCCCGCTTTTTGGATGTCCCCCTCCGGCAATCACCAGCTTTTTCCAGAACAGGCCCACAGTTTCGTTTCCGCACTAGTCCTCAACCGGCGCCGTAGTGCATGCGCACTATGATGGCGGGTATCTCGCGCTGATCTAGTCCAGGTCCGTTCCGTGCGGCGGAGCGGCGACTGATCGGACGAGACACTATGAGACTGTTTCCATGTAGGGACCGACACAGCGTGCCGGAGCTAAAGTTATCTTGTTGCTGGCAATCCAGGTCTACTCGAAACGCAGATGGAGGCCGGGGGGGGGGGAGAAAAGTCTTGGTATCACACGCACTTGGTGATCGTTCCATCACACCCAACCCGGTCATCAGACACTCCCTGACGACCTCTAGCCGGCCAAACCCACAACTATCAGATGTCGAATCTATCAAATTACCACAAACTTAAAACCCACAGTGGCGGGCCCCACCGACCGGTGGTCACACCGTTCGTCACGAGAGAGTCGTCCGCTTTTGTGCGGTTTTAATCAGTCCAAACTTAAAAACAGCAACGATAACCCAAGTCGTCGCGCCCCGCCAACATCTAAACTTTATTCGCGGCAATCAGCCAATCAACCGCGCCTCCCTGTTCCGGATTAGGCAATAGCGTCGCGGTCGACAGCGAACTTTATTTTCAATTTGCAAGTTTGGGCCGAGAGCGGCCAAAGTGCATCGGCGATGAGTTTCGGCACCGATGAGGTTGGCCGGGCGAGATCGGAGTTCTGTAGACACATTACGGCGGATGGAAAGATATTTGATTTTGACAACCCAAAAAATTAAAACCGAACCTGATTCCCATAACTAAAAACTGATGATATAATGCAAAAACCCGATCCATACCCCAAAAACAAGTCAATCCAAAACAGCAAAATATTGTATCCATCTAAACTCGTGGTCCCGGTATCCACAAAAAAAAACCTATTTACACTCGAGTGGGGGTTCGCGGCCTTGCTGTAGCTCATTCGCGTACAACTAGAAAAATAATTAAAGCCCAAACCGCGCACCCAGAAGACGATTAAATTCCCAACTTTAAAAAATGAGTCAAAATAGCTTGACGCACAGACAATCATCGACAATCGGCGCCGTCGTCGTTGCTGTTGTAGTCGTACCAGCGGTGGTTGTCGGCGGCACGTACATGTTTTCGTCCCGCAGTCCGTCGAGTCCGTAGTAATCCGAGGTCGGCATCGGGTTCGGTATGATCCGCCGTCTCGAGCCAGCGACTTTTGCTGCTTTGGCCGGTAACGCGCGGAGCATCATTGCCTTCTTGGCGGCCGACGACATTGATAATCGGCGCGGTGGTGGTGTTGGTGGGGTCTTGGACAGTGGCAGTTGTTGCTGCGCTTGTTGTGGTGTGGGTGGGACCTGGTACGTGACTGGGTCAAAGAATGCGGATTCCATTACTGACGACGACGATTTGCGGTCGAGGAAGTCGCACGCATCGTACACGCTTTGCGAGATTGCGTTGATGTCCCAGTCAGTGAAAGGCTCGGCTAGCCGCTGCTGGTTGGCAAACTGTTCGAAATAGTATGCGTCCGCCGACGACCGCGGTGACGACGAGACAGACGAAGCCGGTGTGGATACGCCTGATGTCAATGACGATATCGACGCGGTCGAAGTCGGCCGGGTGCCCCAGAGCGCCTGCTGCAGTCTCTCTGATGCGGCAATCGCATTTGTTGGCACCGTAATACCCAGCCCGTCTCTCTTGTCACGCGGCAGCTTGATATCGGCCTCCGTGAACGGCGACGGCGAGTCTTTGCAGACATACGCATGACGCTTCCGGAACGGGTTGTTGCTACTGCGCGGCGTTTCCGGCGGCGACGTAGTTCGCCCCCCGCCGGTGGGCGTCACCGGCGGTGTCATAGTGCCAGTCTGAGTGTCGACAATCGTTCTTGCCGGCGTGGTCTGGTACACGTTGCGCGAGGCCTGGTACTGGCCGATCCGGCGCTGCTGTTCTTCGGCCGACACGGTCAACCGGGGACAGGTCTTGACGGCGTGATAGAGTTCTTCGAGGGTTATTCGCGTGTGCGGGTTTGTGTCGAACATTCGATTGAGAATCTGGTTGAGTTCAGGAGACACGGGAAGGATGCGCTGGAGATAGTTGGGCGAGCGAAGGTACGCCCTGAACGAGTCGTCGGTCAGGGTCGCGGTCTTCCATGGGTTGCGGCCGCATGTAAGGTTGATCAGAATCACGGCCAACGACCAGACGTCGTTTGCCGCCGCGTCATAACCGTATTGGTTGGCGTCAGAGTGGCACTCTGTTTTTTTTTTCTTGCGTTAGTCGGAGAGAGCTAAACAGGCAGCAGCGTAACGTACCAGGAGAAACATAGAAACTCGACCCACAGCCGTGTTCGTAGGAGACGCGGTCGACGGTAGCAAGGCCAAAGTCGGACAGCAGTATCCGAGCGCCGTCGTCAGCTACGAGCACGTTTTCTGGCTTCAAGTCGCGATGATATACGCCGACGGAATGGCAGTAGTAGACCGCATCGACGAGCTGCAAAAAGACGGACCGCGCGAGTTCGTCGTCGCCGACGTACCGCTTTTTCTCTGTGATGTTGAGGAACAGGTCGCCCTCGGCGCAGTATTCCATGACGACGTAGAGGCCGTCGTCGCGGTTGATGACGTCTGCGACAGAGACGATGTTCGGGTGGTGGTGGACTCTTGTCAGCAGGCTTATTTCTCGCAGCAGGACCTCGTTTTGGGTGTTTGCGAGCGGTTCGCCGGTGGCCGGGTCTCGCAGGAGCGCTTTTACTGCATAGCGCACTTTGGCGGCGGTGTCGACGGCCGCGTAGACGACGCCGTAGGCACCGATTCCGAGCACGTCGACGAGCTTGATGCGAGCGGCCAGCAGCGTGCCGAGTCGTGTTCTGGCGACCTTTGCGAGGACCGACGAGCTGGACGAGTGCATGGTTGTTGTCGTCGGTGTCGTCGGTGTCGTCGTCGTCGTCAGTCTTGCGCTGCTGGGAGTGAGTGAGTGAGTGAGTGAGTGAGTGGTGGTCGCGAAGAGTACGGCGCAGGGCGTATATTTTAAATTAGTGAGCGAGTAGTTAGGCAACTGAGCCTTTTCAAACGACGCTAACTGCTAAGTTTGGCCAGCCCGATGCACGCGCAGAGCGCAACGCCGCGTTCGACGCTAGTTAGCCACCCCAAAGTTCATGCGTACCCTGCTGCGGATGTTGTGTGGGAGATACAGCGCCGGCCAGCTTAGCTTGGGCTGAGCTGAAGATGGCTGGCCGCCCCGGGCATGCCCTAACCCGGAAGATCTTTAGGGGGCGAGGCGTGATCTGCGGGCGCACTTCTTCGCAACAGGCATCGGGGGGGCCACAGCTACACGCGACGCAGCTCTCCACACCCACACGTGCTGTGCCTCCTGTGCTGTGCTGAACGCCTACTCGTACGTAGCATGTGCAAACGACGAGCAACGCTCTGGCTCAGAAAGTATTTGACAGGTCGAAGTCAGCTTGCGGGTGGGGAAGTGGGGTGACCGACTAGCTGTGGAGTGACTACTAATTGCCTGAGTGATGTATTATTCACATTCCAGTGCACTCCCGCGCCTAGGCAAGCGAAAGCGGCTGCCCAATCGGGCACCTGATCGTTGCCTGAATAATACCAATGATCTTGACATATATCGTGCGATGATGTCACTGCAGACACTGCTGCAGCCTAGTAGGATCTGCCACTGTTTGCTGATTACATATTTTTTTACTGTCTCACAATTATTGCAACCGTCCAGTCCGCGGAACAGATACATCTATTCTGCACTGTGCCGACTCAAGCTAAACCCAAGGCTGCTTCTATATGCGGCATCATCATTCGTGCGCTCGACTGCCGCACGTATCGCGGCTCGGCCCTGCGCCCCTTACGTGACGGCCCCAGGCAGGCGTCGCACTATCGGCAGCCGATAACCACAGCACCGAGCGTATTCTTGCGTCATTTCGCGCTCATGAATGTGCGACAAAAGTACCGGCCAATGCGATCTGCATTTGGTCGTGTCTTAATGATGTCACCGCCGAGCTTACAGCTTCTACGTCCGCGCTAACCGGTGCGTTAACCGGTATAGATCGGTCGACCGTCCCCGCTGGATAAGAGTCAAGCAGACTCCGGACCTGCCGGAGTCATGGGCGACTGCGATTGCGCGTCCGCTGGTGTCGCATAAAAAAGGTATCACCGTGTTGATTAATTCTTTCGATCCGACGGGATCTGCGATTTTCTTAGTAGGTCGACGGACGGAATCGACGGCGCGGAACTACTCGCCGCCATGTAGAGTACCCGAGTTGGACAGATGATCTGCTCGTCGCCAGTCTCATTCGTGCTTGATATCCGTGTGCTATCATCGTACCTGTGTTAATGGTGGCCACCGAGCATTAGGTTGACCGACACAATTCTGAATTTCGGCCTAGTCTGTGCAGGTAGTCTGCGCCTGCACCAGCTCCTCGACTGAGTCTAATAGCAAGCAGCTATCGCGCAGGTCCATTCGAGGCTGTAGTGAACTCGACTAACGGCACACACCAAAAAAGTCCGGATAAAATGAAGGAGACTCAAAGACGAACATTCCAAAGTCGCACGCGAATAATTGAATATTCGTTGCTGACATGCGAATACGAATAAATACTTCGGATTTTACACACTTAGACCTTGCGCGGCAGCCAGTTCCTCGCCTAGCAACAGACCAAAGGCACAAAAAAGGCATCTTGCCCATCCACGAAGTCGTAGAATTTGCTATACGTAGGTCATGCAAGCCGATCCAGACCGATCTGCGTCGCTTCGGATGTTGAACGTGCTCAATTGTTGTGCGTCTGCCGTCTGGTCCGTATATTGTTGCTCCTTCAAAGAGCAAACGGTGCAAACTCACATCTCCTGGCCAGCAACTACTGGACAACGAGTGCGTACGAACGCGCACATGAATAAGTGCAAAAAACGCGACAATTGTGCTGTTAATTTTATCCCCCCGTTCTCATCCTCTTCAGCTCAGCTCAGGGGCTAACATACGCTGATACGCACAGCTTATAAGATTGCAACCATTGAGTCAATGGGCTCATGACAAGGCGCTGTCACGCCGCCGCGGTGCCTGCAATTTTAACGTCGCGACCCGTGCGTTCGCTCGAAACCTGACTTGTGTCAAATCACATTTGGGTCACAGCACCGTCCCCGCGACGTCGTCCCCACAACAACGACCGCAGACCACCGACGACGACGACGACGACGACTGAGCCGCAGTCTGTGTAAAAAAATTTACAGGATTGATTTGACATCCACACAACGGCGATATGGCGGCGTCGCACAAGAAATACGTGGTCGAGCATATGGAAGACGGCATTTCGCCCTGGGTCCTGCTCGAGTACGTCGCGATCTCGCACGACGTCGGCGGCGGCGCAAACTTCTACTTGACGTCGCTGCTGCCGTCGCTCAGATCGTCCCTGCCGCCACAGCTTGCGGATCCCCAGGTTGCGACGACGACCAGTGCCGACGTGATTGAGTTGCCTGGCGTCAGGGCCCTGGCGGACCAGGGCCGGGTGTGCTTGCTCGATCCCAGTGCAACTCAAGATTTGGCGCCCGAGGATGCAGCCAGATTTGATTGGTTTGTGTTTGGCGGCATCCTGGGCGACCATCCCCCAAGAGGTGAGAGTGGGGGGTTTTTTTTTGTGCAGTGATAGGTCGCTGACCCCGACTGGGTAGACCGGACAGGCGAGCTGCGCAAGTACGGGTTCGAGGGCCGACGATTGGGACCGAACCAGATGACGACGGACACGGCCATCCGGGTCGTGAAGATGGTTGTCGAGGATCAGAGTATGTATTATCGGGCCACAGTACACCACCGAATAACTTCTAACAACGTCCAGAACCACTCAACCAGATCGACTACGTGGACTTTCCCGAGTTGCGGTGGAACAAACATGAGAGCACAGAAATGCCGTTTCGGTACGTGAAGGACGGCGCGACGGGCGAGCCGATAATGCCGCCAGGCATGCGGGACCTGATCCGACAGGACACGAACAGAGGGCTTGACGATGCGTGAGAGCGAGCGTGGACGAGTGAATGAATAATGTATTACAGCTAGCTAGCTAGCCAGTTATGATGGCGGGTGGAATAAATTACCGAGATCTGCAGCCGATCTGCCGTGTCGCACAAGCTTTCCGGAGAAGCCGCGTGATCGACCCCAAACTTAGTGTGGGCTCGACGTGCGTGACTCACAACGCCTGTCGACAACAACAGATCGGCACTAGCGCGGGGGCGAATCCGAGCAATCCCGCCCAGTGGCGCGGCCCCGGCTTTCCGCGCATCTGCACCCACAACACGCCCGCCCAAGTTCATGCCTTCGTTATACAGTAGTGGCCGCGTAAACTGCCCCCCCACCGCGTAAATCCAAGTATACACACGCACACGCACTCGCCTGTTCACTCTGCTCCTCTCTGTTTCCGCAGCTCGGCCCGCTCCGCCAAACAGAATCAGCAGCAGCAGCGGCAGCAATAGCACTAACAGAATAGAAGACACCAACAGAACTAGCAGGCCGTTACTCGAATCTCATATAGGGAATGCCGCGGGCGCCGTGCGCCTACGTTCACACAAAGGCTTCGCCACTCCCGCTTTCATTGTCGCTCTCGCCGCCTTCGTTTCTCGATTCCTCGTCGCCTTCAGATGCCGCCGGGAACAATATGCAACAGCTGGACGAGCCGTACTGGTCGGCGCTGAGCGCGGGCCGCGCGATGCTGCCCACTCCGCCCGACGAGATCATCTCCGCCAGTCGCCACACGCGGCCGCGGCGGAGCAGCAGCTACTCGGCTGCCAGCTGCGGTCCCTACGACGACGACGCGATCCTGGCCTCCGCCGCCGCGGTCGCGCTCGAGCTTCTCCCTGCCATCAACTCGCTCGAAGAATCCTTCCGGCTGCTGTCCTTTTCCACCTCCGCGTCCGCCGGCACGTTTGCCCACCGCATCCGTGACCTGTGCCTCAAAAGGCACCCGGACCGGCCGGTCTATCTGAATCTCACCCACGCCGTTCCTCTGCCAATGCTCCAGAACTACATGTCGGTCTTGTCGCCGGCCGCGTCCGCATACCTATCCGGAGGATCCTCCGCGTCATCATCGCTCTCGTCATCCTCTATCTTCTCGTCGTCCCCATCGTCCGTCTCGTCCCAGTCTTCAACCGCATCCCAGCAAGGATATTTCTCGTCCACACTCTTCGAGTCCTACGTCGTCGCCCGGCCAGGCGCAGTTGTTCCGCCACTCTCGATCCACTACGCGTTCTCGATATCCGTCTTGCCAACACATAGGCTGCCTGATTTCACCCTCTTCACGCAATCCCGACTGTCCGAACTGCTTCCCGGTGGGGTTTTGATCCTCGTGCATCCGACATCGCTAGCGTTCTACTACGACACGCTGCTGTCGGTCTTGGACCCGCTACTACACACCCTCCTCGCCCTCAACAAGCTGTCCACGGCCGTCTGCCAGCGCCTGTCCGAGCCGCCCGCGCCGGTGCCTGACTTCGACTGCCAGAAGAAGATTCTGCAACAAGCCGGCGGTGAGATTCTATACTCGGAAGAACGAGTCATGTCGGTCGACGACTGGGGCGTGCGGTGGCTCGCTGATGAGGAGCGGTGGATATCCGAAACCATGGGTGTCGAAGGCAGCGTCTCGCTGTCGCCAGATATCGGGCCCAGTCCCGGCAGTGCGCGGAGAGGGAGTGATGTCATTGATGGCCTTTACCGCGAGTCCGCCGACGTCCACGGCACATCCAGCGTCGGCATATACGTCGTTCGCAAGCGATGATGGATTTTTTTTTTTTTTTGACGCTTTGTAAATCCATGATATTATCATTTGTTACGGTTACGAATTTGTTTTGTTTTGGGTATATGTTTTGGCTGGGCTGGCATTTTTTCAAAAGGGAACGGGTTGGTTCGGTTTGGATTTAGCTTTGCACAACGTTTACGGTACGGTTTTGCTACATTCTAGTCATGTATTATTAAAACAATGAAACCCCGATACACACACACACACACAAAAAAAAAAACGCTACATCATTCATTTCTTCTTTTTCTTCTTGCGCAAAATTGCCAAATCCTCATTCGCCTCCTCGCTCTTCAACCCGGTCATGCCCCCAAACGCCTTCTCTCGATGCCGCCCACTCGCGGTCACGGTCCCGCCACTGATCCCGTCGTCCCGATGGTGACCAAACGGCAACGCCTCGCGATCGCTCCAAAACGCCGCGATCTCGTCCCGCTCACCAGTCTTGCCGCTGCCACCACCACCACCACCACCACCGCCGCCCCCACCGCCACCGCCGTTGGCGGCGGCGGCGGTTCGTTTCCGCTTCTTTGCCCCGTTCTCGACAACCGCGCTCGGCACAATTTCCCCGCGCCGCCGCAAGTTCTTGCGCCGCTCGCCGACACTGCCCATCATGCCGCTGCCGCCTGACGACGGCGAGCCGGGCGCGGTCTGGTAGCCGGAAACGCTGAGCAGCAACGAATGGTCGTTCGCAATGTCCAGCAGCTCTTTATCCTCCCGCAGCCGGCGCCGCTGCGACTCGAGCCTGGCCAGCAGCCGCTCCCTGACCGACTTGGCCTTGGCCGCGTACTCGTCCTCCGCGGCCGCCACGTCGCGCTCGTACTCGCGGTCGGCCCGGGCGACAAGGAATTGTTCGTTCAAGTACAGCGTGACGAGCTCGGCGTCGCGCTGCTCCTCGACGTCAGTCAGCCGGTCGACAAACACCGGGTCCGTGCCGGCGTGCAGGGCCGCCAGCCGGGTCTGCAGGTCCGCAAGCGTGTCCCGGTATATCGCATCCTTCTGGTTCGCGAACGCGTTCGTCAGCTGCGTGTACCGCTCCACCAGATTGTGTCGTCGTTTATCCCGTTTCGACGCTGTCGTCGTCGTCGTCGTCGTGGTGTGCTGGTAGGTGTGGGTTTGTGGTGGTGACGGGGTTGATGTCGGCGATGGCGCGTCCATACTGTTGTCTCTTCTCTCTCTAACACACACTCTCTCTTTTGATTCACCGCCCGGTGAAATTGGCGAGCAACAAGAAAAGTCGGCCGGTGATAACCTTGAATGCTCGAAGGACAAAGGCGCGACGAAATGACGGGGCGAAACCTGGTCGTGCTCGTCGTGCTCGTCGTGAGATCAAATTGACCGAACAAAGCGGCGCCGCAACACCCGAACTTTATTTGGTGGTTACCCTGCGCGCGTCGGCCTTGCCGCGTTGAAAACAATATGCGCACTCACTACTCTGTGTCACGAAAAGTGCCAGCGCAGATAATGTAGCCCGAAAAAAAACAAACCCCCCCCGCCGTGCCTACATCCGGAAACATGATGACACTGTCATGAGTGTACATCAAAGGGAAATGATTGTGAAAAACAGTTGTAGTTGCTTATATTGCATGTTTCGTAATCTAATAATACTTTCTCTCATATCTTTCCGTTTCCTCCTCCCTCCGGCGTTCAGTCGGCTCGTGCTCCATCTTCATCTCCCTCCTCAGCCGGATCCTATCCAACGCCAGCATCCGTCTCGCTAGCTCCTCCTCCGAAACACTGGGAAACGCATGCATGATTCTATTCGGCGGCTTCACCAGAGCACGCGAGGGCAATGGATCCATGCGTCGCGGGTGCAGTTGAGTAAGCAACACCCAATGCGCCCGGCTCCAGCTTGGGTCGGGATTCGGGTTTGGGATCCTCTCCCGCAGAGTGCCCAAAGAAGACAGTGGTGGTAATTCTGTTGTTGTCAGGATCGACGAAGTTATTGATGGAACTGGTGAAGGCTCTTTCGTTGATGCGCGGCATGGCGGCGACGTAGGTTCTGACGATTGCAGTTGCGATAGCAGAATTGGTGACTGTGGCGGGGGAGGGAGGCAAATCGGTTTGAGCGGTGAGCTCGCTCGTTTGCTATTTAGTTAGTCCTGGCATCATCTCTAAACAAAGTCGAGTAGAAAATACCTAAATGGTTCGGCACTGGTCGTCTTCGTTGACTGAGGTGTGACATTCAGTGACGACGCCGTCCGCTCAGCAAGGGCTTCGTGCTCGACCACTGGACTTGATAGAAACAACCGTGGCGATCGATCGGGTTCGTCTTCGTAGACTTGTACTGGTGCAACTGATGATTCCTGATGGAGCATTGCCGTTCCACTAACAAATGGTTGCGAAGACAGTACTTCCGATTCGTCGGGCGCCCGCAATTCCTCCACAGGCTCCCTCATGTGCTCACTAGCATTTGGAACGAGTGTCTCGATTGTAGATTCCTTTTGTCCGGCTTGCGTCTCTCCAGAACTACCCTCATTGCCGACGCTCCACTCGCTTTCGACCTCCATCTGATTCTTCCGCGGCGATCTCTTCCCCACCGCCCTACGCTTTACGGCACTTCCAACAACGCCCGGAGTGCTTCCAGCATTCGCAATTCGGCTTAATTCCTTGTCTTTCACGGGCGTGCTAAGCAGAACCGGCGACCTGATGACCTGCACCCACGCAACTGGACTTTCGCCTGTAGCCCGATAAGAGGACGCGCCTGGAGTTTGTGGACCGTCCAATTCGTCGATATTTCTCTTACTCCCGGCGCTGGCTTGACCACCCTGCGGCAGAATGCGATCCGTTCCGGCGATCGTGACATTCACGCTCCAATGCGGCGTCGACGGTTGCGGCACAGATGCCTCATCTGACTCTTCTTTGCGTCTCCTCGTCCTTGCATAACTCGTCCGACTAAGTCCCGGCGTGCTATCCGTCGAAGAAGACGATATCTCACCGCCACCCTTGCCTAGAATCTCTCTTTTGGCAAGTTTTAGTGGCGACACGAATGGCAGGATGTCGAGTGGATCGGGCGACAGCGAGCCGTCATGCTGTTTTTGTCGTTGCACTTTGTGGGTACTTCGAGTCCTTCGACTTGACCGGGGCGGAATCGTGGATTTCAAGGGGGTCGAGAAGCTTGTTGGGATCGTGGTCGTCGTCGTCTTTGCGGTAGCTCGTGATCGTGGTGGCATTGTTTGGCTACGTATATTTGAATCACAGCATTGGCGGATAATTAGTACGGTACAATACTCAATATGACCTTCGAATCAGGTGGCCTTCAGGTAATCGCGATATTGATGCGTGTAAACGATACTGCTGCACCGCTGAGTTTGATCGTGTTGACAACCGACACAATTACCCGTTGCCGTGGCAACAGAAAAATTTGCGGTTAGGGTTGTACGTCTTAATGCGGCGGCTAGGCGACCATAGCCACAGCCGACAGGTTAGCGTGCCTGTCCCAAAATTAGTTTAGGCTTTGGCAGGAAGCCAGCCTTGGCTGGCGGCAGATTCCAGCCCTAACCCGAAGTTTTGGGTAAACGTCGTCCGAACTAGAGGAGACCCTCGAAAACGAATTAATTCAGCCAAGACTATTTTCTATGAAAAGGGATCTTGTTTGTTAATATGCCCCGGAATAAAGTCATTAATCTTTAATTTATTGAACCTCTAGAAACTCCGTATCCCGGAACACTATTGAAAACAAACTGGCAAGGAAACGAACAATGAAGCCGTTCGGCGTCTGGTCGTCAAAGGGCTGTATGATCCTCTCATAAGATCACGTTGCATCAACGGCCAAAATATCTCAGTTCAAATGGCCTGAGCGCCAGATATGCGACAAATGCAAATGCGAACGCCAGCTCAAATCCAACATCACCAGGAATCAGTGCCGCAATCGGCCCCGTCCACCAGACCTGATACATGCCCAAAACTGCACCGGCAACGCCGCAGCAGAACGCAAAGCAAGCGGACAAGCCGACGGGAAGTTTTGACGGGCTGTCGTAGTCGTCGACAGTGTATCCACTGAAACCACGCTTGAAAAGAAAGTGCTCGGGAAGAGAGATTGCTTCGTAAATGGCGAGCCAGTAGCCGATGATGTTCATGAAGTTGTCCATAAACGATTCGAAGGAGTAGTACGCAGGGATCGAAATAGCGAGGAACACACCGGTGGCTACCAACGTCCAGATAATACGGGGGATTTTGGCAAGGTTACTGTCGATGGTTTGGACAGACAGCGCGACTGAGTACATATTGGGGCAATTGTTGGCAACTGTCGAGAGCGCCATGACGACGAGACAGAACTGGCCAAAGCCGTGAAGCGAGTCCGGAACGAGGATGGCGTACAAGAGACCTCCGATTCCGTTTTCACCGTAATTGTCCGCGTAGGATGTACTAGTCAAAGTACCGGTCATGCAAGCTGCGCCGAGAATTTCACAGAATAGAAGCGGGAAGCCGAGGCCACCCAAAATGGCGACGAAGATCTTAACGCGAGAAGTCTGCTTTGGCTGATACACGACGTAATCAGATGCAAACGACGCCCAGCCTGTAGCGAAACCAAACACGGCCGCACCGAACGAGAGGACATTGCCGGCCTCGATATGTCCAGTTTCAAGCGTGCCGAAGGTGAAGGTTCCGGACATTTTGAATCGCGCAATGACAATCAAAAAGATAATGAACGTTG
This sequence comes from Lipomyces orientalis, assembly GCA_030568275.1. Taxonomy (NCBI): domain Eukaryota; kingdom Fungi; phylum Ascomycota; class Lipomycetes; order Lipomycetales; family Lipomycetaceae; genus Lipomyces; species Lipomyces orientalis. The sequence continues at coordinate 16,087 of JAJLTP010000122.1, read as the reverse complement.
GAATCCACGCCCACTTCTCATAAATATGAACTGCCTTGTATCCAAACAGGGTAATTACAAATGTGCCGATCGAGACAACAAGGACACCTCCCCAAGGCGGTAGGCTTCCGTTATTGACTGTGTGCAATAGCTGAGCGGCGACAACCGTGTTGACGGCCGCCCAGCCGACACACGCGACACAGTTGAGAAAGGCGAAAATCTTCACACCGTGGAAACCGAACCAGAAGCGAGAGAGGATCATTTGCCGAAGTCCGAAGCGGGGACCGAAGGTCGAATAAAACGCGACAGGAATGATGCCGAGGATGTTAAAGAAGATAATTGTTAACACAGAGTCCCAAAAAGCCATTCCGAAAATGCCGATTCCAAGTGTGCCGAGTGAAAAGGTAGAAATAACCATATTGGCCGCGAACCTGTCTTTATGTCAGTAAACTATGACAAAATACGTTAATCGGAATGTGCCGTACCACATGGAAGCGGCGTTCCAGGTCGAGTTCTCCGTCTGCTCTTCTTCAGGAACACGCTCGATGCCGCGAACTTCCATCTGGAAGCGTGCGGCAAGGCGCTGCGCCTTGGCATAGAGAGAATTGCCCTTGGAGAACTCCACATCCTGGATGACTCCGGTGTCCTTGTCCTCGTTGGAAAAAGAGTTGTCCGGAGTGGGCACATCGGGGGCCTTTTCCATTAACGACAGTGACCTCTCAGTAGACATGACGATGGCAAAACTAGATAAGACCGGGTGCTTAGAGAAGCAGCCAAAATCAACAAGCAGTGAGTAAAAGAACTACGGCGGCGGTCGATGATTTATAGCCAGCAAGAGTCAGAAGTGCTTGGTGGGGCCCGCGCGTAAATGGCATGATAAACGGGCCCGATAAGCCGATAGTTGATAAGTGCGAGGCTTCACATGCTGCTAAAATGAGCGGGAGCCGTGACTGAGAGTCAAAGGGTGGTCAGAGTGGGGCTGCCGCTGATGAGCGAGAGAGGGTCGCGCCGTTCGCGTATCGCACTTGGCCGCCCAGACTGCCTAGTCCGCGCAATGATGGACCCTGACTCCGGCAGCCGGCAGCCAAGCTTCTGGTAAACGCCTCCAAACCGTCCCCTCTGTGCTTGCGAGTGAAAGGCGACGTTCAAAGACTCTTAACAGTTTCGGTAGAGGACCAATCATCTACCTCGTGCGCTCACATTCGTCAATTACTGAAAAGAGCGTTGCGAAGATACGGAACAAAGTTTAGGTTCGAAAGTCTTGTGTCGGTGGTCCGCGAGCGGCCGGCAAACCAGGCCCTCGACCAGAACCGCGCTCTCGACAATAATCGTACCTTATCAGAGCAAGCCGATTACAACTTTCTCTCTCCCGAAACCCGGCGTCGGCGTCGGTTTGGTTTTTGCTCTGAGTACCCCGAGCTGCTTTCTGTCTGCCGACTAGTCGACTTTCTTCTGAGAAGCGCCATCAGAGCGCCATCGACAGCGCCACCGACGTCGCTGGGCGCCGACTCAGTCAGCCACCGCCTTGCATTAATTAAGCCACATGACTACGTGACTTATCGTTGTTCGGCGGAGGAGACCGACGCTGCGCAGTTCGGAGATATCTAAATCGCGGTGCAAACATAAGCCACGGGAAACTAGATTTGTCCCCTTCCTAAGTGATCTGCTTCATGCCCAGACAATGCAGAATTATTTCTTTGGACGAGGATATCGAACGAATGTGCCAGAATCTTTATCTTAATGCGAGCAGATGCTCTTCCGTTGAGTATACAATGACTTTCTTACGGACTTTTGATCTTCTATAATTGGAGAACCGGTGATTAAATAAGACATCGCAAGTGTGAAACTAAGCAGTAAAATCATGCCCATGAGAACGCGTCTTCAAAGTAATCCACTCGCCCTTTGCCGGCACCCACATTCTCAGCAGTCGCAGTCCTGCAAGCGTCCATCAGGTTACCAGGACCACAGGTGACGACCGCGACGCTGCCTTCCGCACACTTCACTGTACTCGCAATGACCGACGACAGGTCTGGTCGTTGATTATACTTGATTTCGTATCTCGGTTCATCTGAGTAATGTAATTTTTCCGACAATTCGCTAGCAGACTGCGTCGATAACATTTCCGAGTTAGACGCTTTGTCCGGCCCGGACTCGCCGGTCACAAAGACGTTAAGCTCAATTTGCCCGCTCTGGGAAACCTCCTGCAGCTGCTCCTGGACCCAACCCAACGACTCGCCGTCTCGCACCATCCAGTACAGGATAACATGCTGATTGGTCTCTCTCCGCTTTAAATCTAGGGCATACGACATGATAGCGGTGATACCGATCCCACCCGCAATCAACAGCACAGTCTCATAACGCGCAATAGGGAACGAATCGCCATATGGCCCTTCAATCCACACCCGCACACTACCGCTCTTACCATTCTCGTCCGAAACACTCTTATGTAGTTTCCCAGTCAGGCCCGAATGCGCTTTGGCCACAAACACATAATGGCCGTTACAAGTCTCGACGATACTGAAAGGATGGGATTCCCAGAAATTGTGGCGCAAGACGTAGATGAACGCGTATTGCCCAGGCTTGGCTTTCCATCCGTGCGCGGGCTTAATGGTTAGGTATGTGGCCTCGCCTTTTACCGACAGTTGGGCCTTGTTGAGAGGGTTCGCCGCGATGATGCGGCATATCCGGATCAAGCGGTCAAAACACCAGATGGCGAGAGCAGTATAGAAATACTCCATATATCCATTCGGGCGAACATGGTGCCACGCGATGCCGAAAAATGCAGCGACTAGAGAAATATGAAGCAACAAGAAGAACTCGTACCAGTGGTGCCGGACAAGATACACAGACGTAATAATAATCATACCGAGCATCACCAGTGCGACAATGCCGAGATAATTCTCACGAATATCTAGAACGTTGGCCTTCCAGTAGTTGTATGCGCTCGCCCCCGTGTAATTGCCAATATTGCGGTACACGTGCGTGAACGTCCACCCGTGAATTGACATGTTCATCAATATGATGCGGCCGAGCCACTTGTGAAAGAAGTTGAAGGTGTCGAAAGACCAGCCCGTGTAAAACATCAGGACGTTATTACGGCCGCCAAAAAGGAACAGCACTGGCAGTTGCGAGAGAGTGAGTATGGCTGCTCGATCGCCGATGTTGCGCGCCGTCATGATATCGTTTGTGTAGTATACTGCATTAGGCGTGACAGTCACCCACATGTCGACAAACAGGAAGATTATGTCTAACGTAAACAACATGAATACGGCCACCAACTGCCATCTGATAGGAACTGACGCAATCCCGACATTTCTCCACTTAATCGATGTAATGTGCTTTCCGCCGAATGCCGCAGGAAGAGTAATGTACTTGCGAAACGTATTCAACCAGCTGTATGCTTTCACACCTTGTCTAGGGTACATCTTTAGAGTCACGAGACGTCCAAAGGATATCACTAGCAAGAAAGCCCAGTACGCGTTGATGATGTTCCTATGCGTGTCAGACCCTGACACAACATAACCAAACCACTCCCACATACCCATAATATTCTGCCCAAAGAATGTTATGATTCTTCTCTCCACGTGCTGCCAAGTTATTCAAGGTAAGCTGTCTAGTGGGCTTCACCGCCTTCGTAGCAACAGTCTGAGTGACATTCGCCTGATCGGCGTAATTGGTGTATCCGCTCCTCAGAAACAACTCGTACGTGCCATTCAAAGGTTCCCCCGCTTTCTGACAACTCTGAGAGAACGACTTCCAAGCGGTCGCTTGCTGAGATTCTTTGCAAAGGTCAACGCACATGGCGTAGGATTCCGGGTATATAACATTCGTGCACATGCATTCGTAATTGCCCGTAGCGCATGGAGGGTCAGTCTTGAAGGCTGAGAGGTATTTTGTACATATGTTTTGTCACGCAGACACAATTGTCCGAGCTTCGACACTGGCAATCAAGCCAAGGCCGAGAACAAGGGGCAGCGTGGGAATCTTCATTCTTACAGCCAAGATGAAGCGAAGCGAAGCGGTGCTGGGCAGGCACGTCTCATATATAAGTACCTGCATATTGGCTGTGCGATCATGCTTTTCAGGCGCTCTTCCTGCCAGAGGAATTTGTCAATGGCGATGAAACTCAAAATCCTTGACAAGCCCGAGCAATAAGTACGGCAAGGGCGCAGCACCCATAGCAAAGATTTGGTCTGGGCTTAGATAGTCCGAAAACGAAACAAGGGCGCCAAGCTTCGCTTCACGGTCTCCATAATGTTGCGACAATTCATGGTCTCTAACTCATTTCCCAAGCCTGAGAAAATTTTACAACATTGGGTTGAATCCGTTAATGCACTACCAAGTTCCGATTGGAGATCTCGGCGATCCACTGTCTTCGTCCTAGGCGAAGTAGTGACACAGTATGGCTGACAGCGATTGCATCAGATAACAGAACAACAATCAGATATCAAATAACCATATCTTCTGAACCTGCAGGCCACGGTTAGAGTTAATCTGATTACGGGTCTCGCTTGCATACGCCAAGGACCCACCGAGCGGGTGCAAACAATGCATTTGCAGCACTTGAACAAACACGTGGTGGACATATCGGACCCCCCATTACTCAGCTGTCGGAGATAGTCTAATAGGGACTAGACTCCGCGGAAATTATAGTTGGAATCAAAGATTGCTAGATTGTAATGGCACCTATCATCGCCCTGCACAGTCATTGGCGGAGTCCAAACCACATGCGCAGCAGTCGGTGCACTTATGCTTGACTTCTGGAGATAAGCCTATGTCAGACACGGAAACCCCTCGTGGCACCAGCCACATGGAACCGACTGTCTCGTCTGTTATTTCTCCCCTTGTCCAGATCTTCGCTTTCATGTTGAACATTATATCGTCTTAGCCGATGTCGATGCGACAATGGGCCGGCACAATAATGGTCTCGACTTATCAAATAGCCCTGTGTTGACTGAACAGCCGCCTCGATCATTGATCGGATGCATTTAGAATGGCGTTGCGAACGCCATCATCTTCCAAAGTCTCCTGCCAATTCGTGCCAAACATGCCAAAATGCTTGTTTTGTTTTCCACTGCCCAATTTAAGTGGCCACGAAGGAAATGTCACCAGCAGTCGAACTGCATAAACACTAAAAGTCTATAATTATTACAACTAGTAAATATTCTCGCTACTATAATGGAATGTACAAGCGAAATTTGCCTGCTGGGCTCACGAGCAGGACAGCAACATGTGTCTAAGGGACAGCGTAAATGGTAAGCGGTGTGCTTGGCGATCAGACTAGCGTCATTCGTTTGCATCCCGACTGTTTCTTATTGCGGGCAGCAAAATGCAGAGAGCTTGAGGTTCAGTGACTGACGTTCTAGGTCTGGTTCCTCCACTTCCTTTCGTTCTGAATCCGCCTGGATACCGTCAGGGCCAAGTTGGGACATCCACCACGTACCATTGCCGTCGGAGGCGGAAGTGAAGACCTTATTCGGTGATAACTTGCCCACAACAACGAACTTTCAACCAACGGAGGCAATAAATCTATCTTAAACGTAAATACCGCAACCGAAAAATGGGTCAATAATGCTAGGCCAATCCAAGCTAACCGTGGCATAAACGAATTAGTTAGATATATGCCATATCTAATTTACCAGATGTTGCAATCCTGCGCGCCTTGGGCTATATTTTGCTGCTGCCCCATGGAATTCCCTAAAACAGGCAGCCATCAAACCCAGTGCCTACTAGTACTTAAATTTTTACGACTATTCAACAAATTTCGGTATAGGGCTGCAAACGAATAAAGATTTTGCTTATTCGTAACTTATTCGATTTTTTGGCGCAACTCTTTAATTATTCTTAGTTTGCCGAGACGCCACTTACATAACGAGGTCAGGGTAAAACTAATTCTTGACCCTAACCCTCACAGAGGGCGGGATTTACTAGGCTTACGTTGGAGCTACCCCACGCCTGATATGTCAAGCATCAAATTATCACAAGAACGTATATGTAACATTGTTTACACGCTGTGTCAGTGTGTCGCTGCTCGCCGTTGCCTACTAATGCGGCCAACAAGAAATAATTGTAACTAGAGCCAGCATAGGACCATGAGGCTATGGTGAGTATTGGCCATCTAATTGAGGCGGCTGAAAGCCAGGGGACTTGGTTTCACGCATATTGAAGTCTCCCGAACGTCGTTCGACCGTCACAATGAGGGAATGCTATGGCGTCGAGAAATCGACTAAGAGAGGTACCGGCTTGGGTCAGATGATAGCGGTGACAGTAACGCGATGGATACCAATAATAGCGGGTGACGCGGTGTCTAGCAGACGTGGCTTCTCCGCGTACGTCTCGCTTACGCGTTGCTACCGAATCGTACAGGCACCATTTGTTCCCTCTATCTCGACATTCACGATCCGGTTTATACTATATGAGAGAATCAAGTGGAATTCGCACTTCAAAATAATTGAGAATATGTATTACGATAGCAATCGTAAAAACCTGAACATTCAAATTTCGATCAGAGACCGACCGTGCTCACGTGGACAAATGTCACCCCTCATTTGCGCGCTCTGGCTTCCTTATCTCACATCCACCCCTGCTGCGTATCATTCGCAAAACGCAAAGCTTGGATCGCAAAACAGGCATACACTCTTTCATTAAATTACATGTGGGAGACATAGCGGTGTGCTTGTGGTGCTCATTGCCGTGAGTGTCTAAACATAGAAGTTCGGCCCCTCGCCGTCGATCAATGATTCACGCAAAATGACGTTGCCTGCGTCTGCCTCATATATCATTAGAATGCCTGTAAAAGGACCCTGTGACCTGCACATTAGCCCACTGTATATTCTCCGGCCAGCAACTTCGCCATGTCCTCAGCAATCGCACATCGCAGTCGTTCACAAAAATTGGCAGCTCAAGCCCTTCAGCTTGACTGTAGTTCGCGGGCTCTTTTGCCAGCCCTTTTCATCTCCTGGGTCATTCCGTTTCCAGCTGCATTTGCGTCCAGATTTTCATCCGACCACGGCTATCTCTCGGCATTCGACCTGGTTGCAAACGGAACTAGTTCTGAAGCCATAGCGTATCTCGCATTGCAAGAAACTTCCATCCTCGGCTTAATCCTCCTCCTATTTCTCGTCCGAAGGCGGCTGAGGCTGTTACTTGTACTAGCGACATTAACTGCCTTAGCCATCTACTTTTTAGGCAAGCACCAGCGTCCTCAACTACTATTCCAGGACCTTATCATAAACGGTTGCAAGGATGGCTCCAGCGAAAATCCAGTTCACTTAAATTATTTGTACAGCGATCAGAAAGAGATCGACCTCCTCCGCATATCTAGAATCACTGCGTTCGCGTTGGCTCTGGATGCTGAGGCTACCATATTTCCCAAGTATCTGTGGCTGATATGTCACGCTGCAGCGTTATCTGTGATGTTGGAATGGATTTTATTGGAGCTGATGATCTGGGGGACGCACTGGCAGCGCCGCACACTGGTCAGGGCTCGACGTGGCATTTTTCACCGGGGAATCAACAATTTGGAGAAGCATGAGCCTTCTTTAGTCGAAGATCAGCCAGTAGATTACAGTGCAGATGAGAAGGTTCCTTTATTAGCCGAAAACGATCTGGCGCCAGAAAGTATGCTGGAAGCGGAGGAGGAATCGCGGTACTGGGAGTTATGATGTAGATGACAGATTTATATGCATGGGTTAGGCCCTTTGTATTTTGACAGTTCAAGTTTGGCATTGCTTTCCCCAATTGGCGTTATGGTGATATAGTGGGTGGGTAAGTCTTTTGGGATATCGATGCACGTTAGGAACTTCTCTTACGACTAAAACAAATCCTGGTAATATCGAAGTATCATTTGACTCAGAGCGCCCTCCGTCGTTATCCTAATACATGTCATCAATTCATTGTAGCAGGTACACTAGCGATTGCCCTAGTCCTCAATATAAATTGCTACTCGAGTAAAGGTGCGTGAACTTTTATTCCTCAATATAATGAAACTCTGTATCAAAGCAAATTACCTTAGAATAAAACATGTGTAATGAACTATTCCACTTAGAACTGGTGTTTTTGTGTTACGGACATCCTCAAGCACCCAACAGTGAGACTCGTCGATTGCGCGAGTAACGGAAGGGTGCATGGACGATGTTGTTCGTATAGGCTAACGAGGGAGGAGTGTGTTGGATATGACTCATGCGATCATCCCGCCGTTAGTTACGAGTGAGTTTAATGCATGGCGGGGCACAAATACCTCGACGGAAATCGGAAAACCTGCCCCGACACAGGCAGTTTAGTCATAAATTATGTGTACAAAAAGTAACTTACTATGATTATTTACGGTGATCATAGGCGTCGTTCTCCATGAACGGCGCTCGCGCCCCAGAAACCTATCCAAGCTCGTTAGTACAGCTATCAACAGTGGACACTCGCCAACTTTCGTACATGCTGGCCTATTTTCTACATGTCAAAAGCATATCTATCGACTGTCCTAGGAATCCGATGTTGGCACGCCGAGCTGACTTGATCTCTGCTCTTGAGTGGCAGTTTCAGAAGGTAAGGCTCAGTACTGCCACGGTGACTAATATTTTTGGAGCTGGTCATTTTTGACTTTCAGCAAAATTCATGTGGCGGAATCGTCCACTAACTTCGCGCGTCCTTATTACTGTAATAATCGAGGTTCATTTTCTTCTACGCGCTAGGCCTGGACAGCCTGCGAAGAATTTCAACGTGGGCGTAATCATAGATCTACCAATTGTAATGCGACTTACCAAAAGCAGGGTTTCTGATATTCCGGTAATCGTTAACACGACAAGACCTCTGGGTAGATACTACAGTATCGTAGCGGTTCGCTCCCCTTGTTAACCGAAATGCGGCGTATCCAACCTTGATACTGCCTTATCTGCACAGGCCGCAACAGGGCTGACAGCCGCGTTGCCCGATGCTCCTTGTTGGCCACGGCCTTTACCGAATCGCACCAAGCTGCCACCAATCCTTAGAAATGACAGAATAATCTTCATGACTCTTTCTGGCTAAGTAAGTTTAATTCGTGTCGAAGTTATTGGCCTCATTTAGGGATTTGAAAGTATACGCGGTCAGTCTAGGCTTATTTAAGGTAAAACCCACGTAACAGAGCGAGACCTAATCTAACCCTACTGAAATTACTATTAATTCTGGTCGACTCATGATTTTTTTATTAAATTGACAGAGATGCCGGCTGACTGAAGTCGTTGCGATCAATGCACTGACTGGACTCGTGGAATTCATCTCATAAAGGCGCTGAATTCGCTCCCTTGATCTCGGGCCCAATTAAACGGAAATGTCATCACTATATTGTCCCGGACCAATATGGGACGGATTAGATTTTAATCCGTGCTTCGATGAGGTGTTAGTTCCATTTTGTCCAGTGAAAATATTGCCGCCTAATCAGACACAGGTACATCCAGAGCCTATTACCTTTGTCTCTCCTGGCAATATCAATTGCTCTACTCTTTCAACCGATTTTTGGGTTCGTCCGACGGCTTATCAAACGATCGCGACAGTCCAACATCTTACTTCACGGCGACGACACGTTGACCATTGTTCCGTCTCGAACGTCTTCAATCGCTGATGACGAGCACCTGTATCGCCTCAACACGACTGAATCGTCTGCAGAATACTCTGAAGGAGTAACGCCTACAGAAATAGCTAGTCCAGAAGTCGGCGCTGTTGAGGATAACGATGTCGATATTGTCTTTCTACGTCCTCGAAATGTGAGACTTCGTGCAGCGCTGGAGCATATTTTTTTGTTTGGTCTCATCACCGTCCATACGGTCGCAATTGCAATTTCGATTTTCTATCGTCCCCCAGATGATAGTGGCCGTCTCAGCAAGGCTCATTTAATCTCAATTGGATTTTGGACATACGCTCTTCTCCTTGCTTTCGGGAAGAACTCCAGGATTATAATGGACGTCCCTCGTGCGTTCTGGAGTCACTCCTCTATTCTGTATTTCACACAGTGGCTAGTCTCTATTATTCAAATTCACTCCATTTTTGTTGTTCAACATGACAGCCTCTACAAAGTCGTTGCTGTCGTTGACTTTGTTTTTGGTTTTTCTCTATGGACCGTGAGCATGACGTCGCCTCAAGGCCGTGTCCCCGGGTATGTCGAGACTCGGAAAGGAACTCAACCTAATCCTGAGCCTTATGCGTCCTTATATGAGATACTTACTCTTGCTTGGATGTATTCTTTATTATTCAAGGGGCTGAAACGGACGTTGACAATGGACGACGTTTGGGATCTGTCTCCTCGATTCCGAGTCAAATCGATTCTCGCGGACTATCGGGCGCTTAAGTAAGGTCAATTCGACTGGTATTCTATCAGTCACTCTGACATGTTTAGAAAATCATCTTTTCCGATGCGTTTATTCAGGTATTGCCGCCGTGACCTCTTCTATAGCGGTTTGTGGACAGTAGTCCAGGCATTCCTTTCATTCGGTCCCACACTACTGATTCGAGCGATTTTGGGGTATTTGGAGGACCCGTCCTCTAGGCCTCGGCATATGGCTTGGGTCTATGTGGGTCTTCTGTCCGTCGCACCATTGATAATTGCAGTCTGCAGTGTTCAGTCACAATGGGGTTTCCGCGGAATTGCGATTCGACTACGGGAGCTCATTGTTGGGGAGCTTTACGCCAAATCACTACTGCGGAATGCGGCCTCCCTGTCTGGGGAAGAGGATCACGAGTCAAAGGACAAGAAGGTAAAGAAAGAGAATGAGGATGACGAGACGGCGCCTCTGACGACAGGCTCGATCATAAACTTAATGGCGGTTGATTCTTTTGTAATTTCTGATGCGTGCACTCAAGTGCAGCAGCTGATCACAGTTGTGGTAATGCTTGTCATATCGTTTGCATTGCTGTTTGACACACTTGGTATCAGTGCTATTGCCGCTATTATCTCCATGTTCGCTCTTGTTCCTGGAAATTATTGGACTGCGCGACAGTTCGGTAAGACAATGCGGGAAATGATGGCTTTGACGGATCAAAGGATTCAAAAGACCAATGAAGTTTTGCAGAGTATTAAAATCATCAAATATTTCGGTATGCATTTTCTTGCTGTGGTTGCATCTGCAGTGCTAAGCAAGTTGTAGCTTGGGAGCCTAGTTTTTACGATGTGCTGCATGGCATTAGGAACAAGGAGACCGAGAAACTCCGAAAGAGGTATATCCTTTGGTCGACGGCAGGCAAGCGATAATCTATGTTTTTGTGCATCTCTGGTAGGGCTCACAATAGCAGGCTTCTTATGGTACGGATTTACACCTACAGTGACTTTCTTCACTTTCGGATTTTACACGCTGGTAGCCAAAGAAGAGCTGACTGCTACTATTGCATTTACTTCGATCGCATTGTTTTCGCTGATGCGCACGCCGATGGAAATTCTTGTCGACGTATTCTCCTCTATAGTTGAAGCTAGCGTATCTATGAAACGTATCGATCGGTTCTTATCTGAGGAAGGGACGACCAAATATGAGCAATTGTCAATACCGTCGGACGCAGACTCGCCGTACATTGGCTTTCAAGGTGCGACCTTTTCGTGGGGCACTGGAATTAAGGAACGTGAGTTTAAGCTTCAGAACATTTCCATCGACTTCCCAGTTGGCAAGCTCACCGTTGTTGTGGGACCAACCGGCTCTGGAAAGACGTCCCTGCTTATGGCTTTACTTGGTGAAATGAAGCTGCTCAAAGGTGAGGTCTTTCTGCCGTCACGCCGGGACGGCAATCCACCAAAACCAGACCCAGAGACCGGAATGACAGATTCGGTGGCATACTGCGCTCAGCAGCCGTGGCTGCTGAATGACTCTATTCGAAATAACATCACTTTCGGATCAAGATACATCGAAAGTCGTTATAAACAATGCGTTCATGCTTGCGCTTTGCTTAGAGATTTCGACATCCTGGAGTATGGTGATCAGACTCAGATCGGCGAAAAAGGTATTGCATTATCGGGTGGTCAGAAGCAGCGAATATCTCTTGCTCGAGCACTGTACTCGTCTGCGAAGCATCTCCTTCTTGATGACTGTTTGAGTGCCGTTGACTCACACAGCGCCCACTGGATCTACGAAAAGTGCATTCTCGGACCATTGATGAAGGGGCGCACTTGTATTCTCGTGTCTCATAATGTGGCGTTGACTTTGGTTGGTGCTGATCACGTTGTTGCTATCGACAATGGAAAGATCAAAGTCCAAGGCACCGCGGCAGAAGTGTACAGGTCAGGGGCATTAGGAGAAGACGACGGAATTCAGAACTCGGTCTCTCAAAATTCTTCAAGAAATCCATCGCGCACAGCTTCGTCACTCAGCTTGGCTCCAAAGTTGAAATCGACTGTTCAAGTTGACGAAGTCAATGAGAATGATGAGCCGGAAGACCCAGAGACAGAAATTCTTTTGAAATCTCATGAAAATCCCCAACAGATCGAGGATTCTGAACAAGGACGTGTCAGCTTTGACGTGTATCTGACTTACCTGCGCTCCATGGGATCCTATTTCTTCTGGGCGTTGATCACTTCCATTTATATTTCTCAGCAACTGATACAGCTCGCACAGACATATTGGCTACGGGAATGGACCAATGATCTGCCGGACGAGGGAATACAACAGGTCAACGCGAATCCATCGTCACATCGTTCGTCAAGCCACTACCTTTGGGTTTACGGCTTGGCATCGATCGCGTACATCGTCATATCGATTTTGCGGATTTTTGTCATATTTATGGGTGTTGTCAGGGCATCAAAGAGACTTTTCAAGTTATTGCTACAGGCAGTTTTGCGAGCTACTCCGAGATTCTTCGACACCACTCCTGTAGGCAGGATTTTGAACAGGTTTTCCAAAGATATTGAGACAATTGATATGAACGTTGGCCCAGATGTCTACTCCATTGGACATACTACGCTTCTGCTATTCTTTGTTGTGATTACAATCTCGTTTGTATTCCCAGCTTTTCTCATCGCGGGAGCTGTAATCGGCGTTATATATGCTGGCTTTACGGCATGCTATCTCTCATCTGCTCGAGATCTTCGTCGAATCAACTCTGTTACTCGAAGTCCTATTTATCAGCACTTTGGAGAAACTCTGGCAGGTCTCAGCACCATTCGCGCATATGGGTGTGAAAAACGTTTCGTGGAGGGAAACATCGAGCGACTGGAATACAACACGCGACCATACTGGACATTCTGGGGTCTTATGGGGTGGCTCATGCTTCGTACTGAGCTGATCGGAGGTGCGGTTTTAGCTGTTACCAGTGGATTTTTGGTCAGCAGTGTCGACAAGATCGATGCTGGACTAGCGGGATTATGCTTAACGTACGCCATCACGTTCGGCCAGACAACAATATGGTTTGTTACGTCGTACACTAATATAGAGATGAATATGAATTCGGTCGAACGTGTGAAGGAGTATATGAATCTTGAATCTGAGGCACCCGACGTTATTGACGAATCGCGACCTCCCGCGGATTGGCCGGACAAAGGTGCTATTAGCGTTGAGAATTTAACGTTACGATACGCTCCTGAGTTGCCAAAGGTTATTGATGACATTAGTTTTGAAGTTAGACCGAGATGGAAAGTCGGCATTGTTGGACGGACCGGAGCCGGGAAGTCAACTATTGCGGGAGCTTTTTTCCGATTTTTAGAGGCGGAGACAGGAAGCATCTCAATTGATGGGATTGATATTGCCAAGATTGGGTTGCGAGACTTGAGAACTGGTTTGGCCATTATTCCGCAAGGTATGCCTCATGGTTACTCACACAAACACGATTTAACGACTCTAGATCCCACGTTGTTCACGGGAACTATTCGGTCGAACCTAGATCCATTTGATATGTATGCCGACACTGACATATTCCAAGCTCTTCGTCGGGTCAAGCTCATTGACACCACTCCACTGCCCGCAGACGAGTTGACAGGAGAGCAGAAATCAAACGTATTCTACAACCTCAGCAGTCCGGTAACGGAAGGCGGCGGTAATCTCTCCCAGGGCCAGCGCCAACTCGTCTGTCTCGCTCGTTCACTCCTCAAATCGCCTCGAGTCATCATTCTCGACGAGGCGACAGCGTCGATTGACTATGAAACAGACGCACAGATTCAGCTCACTATTCGTCAGGAATTCTCTCAATCTACGATTTTGACTATCGCCCATCGGTTGCGGTCGATTATAGATTATGACATGATTCTGGTGCTTGATTCTGGTCGAGTGAAGGAGTATAACAAGCCGCATTTGTTGTTGCAAGATGCGGATTCGGTGTTCAGGTCGATGTGCGAGAGCAGTGGCGAGCTGGAGGCACTGGAGCAATTGGCTGCCGAGGCGTATGCCCTCCAGACTGCCTGTTAGATGTATGAGTAAAACATGAGCTTTCTGATTACTTTGATAGAATTATCTTATATAGCGATTCTGTGATAATAGAAATTAATTCGCATTTGCAAGTGATGCATGCTCCACCATTGGACCCTTGTCTTGATTTCTCATGACAATGGCGGATATGATAGTTCTGCTCCGAAACGTCTAAGTAATTGGGATTACAGGGCATGTAGTGATCCATTTCTCTGATGACGATCCCATATTGTTACATATCAACGTCAGCAATCATTTGCAATTGCGTTGATTAGCGTATGGTACCGCATGAAGTTATTTTGTCGACATCATAGACTTTCGAATATATTTGTTAACGTAAATAGTGGAGTCTGAGGAACACATTACGAAGCCGAAAAGGGTTAGACTATGACGCTGCATTGGATAGATTTAGTCTCATAGGCTCGATTAGGTGGGCGGATGTGCGATTTATGTCCTGCCGACCGAAAACGAGGCGTGCAGCGCACAAACAGAGATTGTCAACCAGATGTCGCGCGAATCCAGTCCGATAGACCGACTCGGAATTGTGTGCCGAAATACTCTTAACGCCCAACTTCGGTCTGGGCTAACGGTTGTGGAGTCTGTCGGGATATACGGCCGCTCGCTTGTGCAACGTCTCTCTACGAGTGGAGGAAGATCGACCTTGATCAAGACCTGCGGGAATACAGTCAAACCTCGTTATAACGATACTCGATCCCCGATATAAAGATAAAACCCGGTGCCGTAATTCTTAAATGCAGTGAAAAATCAATACGTTAACACGATTGCCTTCCTAAACAAGTTTAGTGCCCCGCTAAGCTGATATGAGGTGGCTGTAAACATTACATCGTACTAAAGGGGTTCTATACTTCTAATGTACAACTTTTGAGTTCATCAGCCGCTGGTCTGTGGAATGAGCCAAGGGGCCCTGCAATTCGGAATCTTCCGCACGATATGAATGCGTCTGAAATTACGGTATATCCCTTCAGCACATATAATCGAAAGCATTCACCACCATCAGGATTCCAATGTAGTACATTGGAAAGCAGTTTTCAATTTTGAAGTGCGATCGGAACGGCGTAGGAAAGTGGGGTTCCTGCGCAAATTCCGTCTACTAACTGCCCACCTAAACAATCACGCTAGCCGTGGTCGCCAGCTACAGTACGGAATTTGGTTCCGCTACCCCGGGTCGAATTGCTGCAGGACGCTGCGGCGAGTATTTAGTGGAATTTCTTCTTTTCGAGGTCCTGTAAATTGTTTTAGCTTTGTCGTCGATGCCCGACAACGGTTCGGAACTACAGCCGGGTACTTTGGCGAAAGTAGAAGGATCTGAGAAATGTTGCACACTTGAAACTATGGAGTATGGACAAGCAAATAGTTTGGGACAAGAAGATAATTTCGAATGCAGATAGATGCCTTCGTCGATTTGTCCGACCAAGTAAATGCCTAGTAGATAGTCCGCCGTTTAGAACATCCCAAGAAATAAGCAAACCGAACCGAAAATCGGCCACGCGAAGGTCGCGGACTCGCGGTCAGCCTGGAAGCCCGAGGCATCGAATTAGGTTTAGGCCCTGCACCATTCAACAAAGTGCCACTTTTTCGACCGCCACTTTTTCGCTCAAATAGGTTTAGCTACCTGCCTAATTGAGCACGATAAAGTGCCAAAAAGTGCGACTTTTTCCACTTCAATCAAGGGCGAAAAAGTGTAACTTTTTCGCTAAAATAGGCATAGCTCGTCATTCAAATAGGTATGGCTTTGTTAG